>JAXBDA010000136.1:0-115403 GCA_036023075.1 Gaultheria prostrata | reverse complement strand
ACCCCCACCGCCACCGCCACCACTACCATAACCACCATAGCCTCCATCGCCAGCCCCACCTCCACCACCAATCCCTCCCCCTCCACCCCCTCCCACACCACCAGAACCATAACCCGACCCACCACCTACACCTGATCCTCCGCCACTGCCACCTGGTGCAGACCCTCCATAAGTAGCATCCACCCCAAACTTATTTTCCTGCAAATCCTCAAGATCATTGTGCTTCTCATAGTACAAAAACATCCCCTCTCTTGTAGCTTCAACAAGAACATAATCAGACAGCCCCAAACACCCCAAGAAGAAGAAAACGAGACCCCAACAAACTACATTATTTCTTCCCATGACTCCCTTCTTAGAAACCGAAAAGTGCAAGAAGTTGCACCCTCAAGAAGAACACAATCGCTTACTAAACCTTACAAACAAATTAATAATAAGAGGCTAGAAGAATTTCAAAGATAAAAGCATGAAAAATACGCAGATAAAAGATGGAATACAAGGTTGGGAGGTGGTGATTGTCCAGTGAAGCTACATAACTATCATTATATATAAGCTTGTAGAGTCTGTGGAGATGACTGGGAGTGGTGGTAGTGATCACAGAGAATGTTCATGCATTATGAGCTGACACGTGCTATATGGTTCTGTTGGTGATGGAACTTTGCATGATCACTCTGGCGAGGAAGTATGATCTTCCTGCTGATAATGTCATGTGGTATGCATTGCACTTTAGAATGGTGAGGGGAAAAACACGGAGTAGAGGCCTGAAATGTATGGTATAGGAATGTGTCCAATTGATTTTTTGCTTCATGTTCCAGGTTATAAAGCTACATTCTATCGCCAGATAACTGCTGATCTTCACTGCTAGACTTGCACAAAACCGCCGTCCAAAACAAGGTTTGACGTGGAACAGGAAAGTAAAAGATGAAAACTGGTCCTCACACTAATTTAAACGAGCAACTGAACAAAATTAATCAAGAGAAACAATAGCAGATAATTGGTTCTGTGAAACCATTTTATGGCTTTAAGCATTGAGAAATAAATCAAAACATTTGATCTTACAAGGGATAATGTCAGAAAGCCATCTGAATAGGCTAAAAAAGACAACACTCACCCAGTGCATTTTTATGATAGCCCATTATAACTCATTATTCTTTCACGACGTTGCTTCCAAACAGAACAGATCACCTGTTTGGTAATCATATTCAACTACCCAGCAGCTAGAGCTCATTGTGTAATGCATTTTCCATTCATCTAATTCTCTCTCTCGTCTCACACACAAAAACAAAAACAAAAACAAAAACTCTATGTAGCACACGCACACAAAGTCTATCTACAATAATGCTTGAAAAACAATTTTAGTTATGCAAACCTACACTTAACCATAAAAATTTAGGTCGATTGCATCATTGACTTGTTAGAGAATGCCTACACACATTCACATATTACACTCTTGGCGCAATACTTTTGAAGTTAAATATTTTACCCTAGAAAATTTTTTAATATATAAAAATCATCCTACCGTGTCCTCCATGTCCCAAGCCGCCAAGTGTGTCCCACTATGGAACATATTAAACTTTCATGAACATGACGCATGGCATGTCCATATACGTGTCCCTGTGTGTCCCTGAAGTGCCTTATGTCCCCGGATTGTCAGACACAGATACAACGATTTCTAGGAGTGTTAATGCTTCATAGCACAAAATTAATGCCAAAGCCATTACTGACGAAAAATGTGCAATAAACCACAAAATCAAGTTACAAAATTTCTCTCTTATTTTTTCTTCTGATGTGAAATCAAAGTCCAATAGCCTCCTGAGCATGTACCCACAAGATCATACAGTGAAGAGTAAGAGGTCAAATAAAGCAGATGGTTTCTCTAGGATCATTTCCTCTTTTCCCTATATCCAACCTTGAAACTGCAAATACTATAAGCAGTAAGGTACTGAATTGTCTAATGATGATTAATCATACAGTTACCAAGAAACAACTGGTATGAATCCAAACATCATTCAGAATCCTCTATAGACTGACAAACAGGAAGGTAATATGTGTCCAACTGCCAATATTTGTGTATCACACCCTTCCAGACTTCTTCTCCCAAACAATCCTTTACAGGTAAGGGTATTAACTGCGTGGAATAACCCAAACTCTCAAGCTCCAGAGAAACTAATTGACAGTAAACAACATGAAAAAAGGCGTTACCCCCACAAAGGCCATTGAAAAATGAGTAGATCCCTCCAGGTTTCAACAACGAAGGAAGTTGCTGGTGGAACTCTCTCATATCTTCGTAGTACTCTCCGTAAGTGTCAAAGAAAATACCTGAACAAATGAGACCAACAGTTACAAGCGTTCGTACATTGACAGTAAGCCATAGTGCAGGACATACCCACACCCAATCAGCTATTATTTTCGGTAATAACTCAAAGTAGCAAAGTATGCAGAGGTCTAAACAAGAATGGTTTTTAGCCACAAAACTCATGACACAAGTAGTTGGGATAAGCTTTCCAAGGTCTGTCAGTCGAGGTGATCGACCACTCTTTTAAGAACTAGCTAGACCAATAACATAACTATCTTAGATAAGCTTTCATAAGCATTCACACCAGCAAATGGAGGAGATTTCGGAGGATAAGACATACAATAGGCAGGTCAGAAGCTAAAATAGTCTTACGCCAGACATTATTAAACAGCTGCCACTGCACTATTTCCTTAGTCTTTTTATTAAGGGCCACATTCTTCCTTATGGTGGTCTAAGATTCATTAGCATGTATATTGTCCTAAATATTTGCACAATGAAAGCCAGTAGCGAGTAAAGAGCCTAAAGTAAACACTGGAATTAAGGAGGTCTGCTTGTAAATGTAATGGCGCATGATAAGGATGAAAGTATTGTGACATGTGAGCTAATAATGCGTTTGGAATTAAGGAGGTCTGCTAGTAACAGATGGATGCATCCCTGATATGCCTTTTTTTTTGTAAGAGTGGATATTCATGTTTTCATAGGTATACAAAAGAACGGCAACTAAATCTTGTCATACCATCATAAGATTCGAGCTGAGGAAGGACATCCTGCCAACGGCCTAAAATTATCTTCACATTCTCCTTCTCTCCCCAACCAGAACGAAGCATACGGTCATAGACCTCTGGGTGAGCTTCAATAATGGTGTGAGCAAGTGGTGCATATTGTTGAATGGCAGTATCCACAAGGCCCATTCCAAAGCCAATGTTCAGTATGTGCCCACCTCCGGAACAAACAGCTTTTGCATGCGCCTCCATTAATGGCTTCTCCCAAGCCATCATGACAGCCTTACTTTCGGAGTCCATAAGCTTATCCTCACTAAAACTAACTCTATCCTCCAAGTAGCCACCACTGGGATCGGCACCTGGATTTGCTCTCCTTGCAATGGTTCCGAGGATCAACTCAGCTTGTATCCCTATATCATATGATGTTATATAAAAAAAATAAATAAAAAAAAAAGACAGAAAACAGAAAACTACTGTACGTCATACGAAACTTGCAAATACAATGATGCTCTTCGTGTGTAGGCCCCAATCATGTCAATGTAGACCTTACTACAAATCTAACATTCGTGGAATTCACATGGCAAGTAAAAGTGACAGGTACCCTCAATGCCATCTGGGATGAACAAAAAAGGTAAAAGAAAATAAGAAAGATCCTATGTGAATTTCTTGGGGAAGAGTAAACACAAAATTCAAACAGAAGCAACATTAAACTTGTCATACTGGACAATTAAAAGAACCAAGCTACTCAAACTTGTCTTGTTAGAAACTGTTCTATCAAGCTAACAGTTTTTAGAGCCGTGATTTTTCAACTCGATTCATTTTTTTTTATAACTCGGGTGTCCAGGCAGCTTATAAGCACCTTGAATAATCCTGGGACTGATCCCACCGTCTACAAGAGGGGCCAATTAAAGTCGGGGTAAAGTTCCGGGCACAGCCCCTTATGGACTGGCACCAATGTGTTTTCAACTTGATTCAGGCACTGTTCAGCTCGATAAGCTTTGATCCATTACAAAAGCTAAGCTGCTCAAGTGAAAATAATTTATCACCAAAATTATAACTCATCTGAGGTTGGCAGACTCGGCACCAGTGAGTAAAAACTTCAAATTTGTTCGAAGATCAAGCTTTTAAACCTATCCCGAACCAACTATCGTCTCGACTCAAATCATTTGCAGCTATTTATAGTTTAGTTGTTAATGCTATGTATAAGAACATATTATGATCAAAATTAAAGCTCATTTGAGATCGACTCCACTGAATAAAAACCTATGATTTGTTCAATACTCGAAGCTTTTGAACCAATCCCGAACCAACTATCGGCTCGACTCAACTCGTTTGCAGCCCTTTTTGTTGTTTAGCTGACAATGCAACGGATGAAAATAGATAATGAGCAAAATTAAAGCTCGTTTGAGATCGGCTCCACTGAATAAAAACTACAGATGTTTGAAGCTCAAGTTTTTAAACGAATCTTGAACCAACTATTGGCTCGACTCACCTCATTTGCAACCCTATTTATTGTTTAGCTGACAATGCGACGTATGAAAGTAGACTCTAAACTTATCAGCAAAACTAGCTCGTCGAGACTGGCTCCACTGAGTAAAAACTTCAAATTTGTTCGAATCTCAACTTTTAAACCAAAATTTGGCTCGATTCAGGTCGTTTGCAGCCCAATTTAGTGTTTATCCAACAATGCGACGTATGAAAATAGGAGAAAGAGAGGAATGAAGAGGAGAATCACGAACCGGCATTGAGGAGGAGGTCGAAGGCTTCCTGGTGGCCAGAATCCATGGCGAAGTCGCCGGCGGAGAGATTGGAAGGCGAGAGGGCGTTCCAAGGTGCGCCGGCTTCGAGAAGGCACTTCACCACGGCGCCGTGGCCGTGCTTGGCGGCGTGCATCAGAGGGGTTAGTCCGTCGCCGTCGAAAAATGTAACATCTACTCCTGCGGCTATCAGGGTTTTCGTTTTTTCGGTGTCTCCGCTTCTCGCCGCCGCGCAGAGTAGTTCTCCGTCAGCCATGTCGGCGCTGCTTCCAAATGTTGTGGTCTAGTGACCACAAGTGTTGGAGAGAGGGTTTTGGTAGGGAGGGGCTTTTTACCCATTTGACTTTTGCCTAAATTAATTTTCTTAAAACTTTTATTTATATGGAGCATTTGGATTAACTTCTCGTAATTGATTTTCACCCTCTCAAATTAAAATGACATCTTTTTTTTGCTATCTTTTAGTAAAATTTTTATATTAAAAGACAAAAAAAAAGTATGAATATTAATAATTTAGAAGTGTGAAAATTACTCCCCTAACTTTTTTATTGTCTTTTAGATATGGGTTCAAAATTTTCAATCAGATATCCAAGGCTCCTTAATATTTTTTATTTAAGGTATTAGTATAATTTTTAAGGTTAATCATTCAATTCAATGAGCAGGACAGATACACATGGGTCTCGTGGGGTAGATTTTGTAAAATTACATTTACATTCTTTAATATTCAAATTATAACCAATAAATAAATGATAATGTACCAATAAAATAATTCTAAATTTCTTTTATGTAATAATTGTCAGATGTATTTGTTAAAGTGCTAAATCTTTTCACCATTTTTTTTAATGTAAAAACATCTCTTTTTGTTAATTATAAGTTGAAGTTACTTATATAGTCACCGACATGTAATTTCACGGCCCATCAAAAAATATATATATGTAATTTCACTTGCAAAAATGCATTATTTTAAGCAATTAACGTACCAATTAATATTATTAATTTGTGTGCCCTTCTTGTGTGCATTTTTAGATCTGTACCTGTCAGCAAGAGATATTAAAAAAGTATAAACATGTAGGTCGAATTTGAAAATGTTCAAATTAGACGATATTAAAGGGCAATAAAAATAGATGTTTTGAACATTTTTCGTTTTTGATGGAATATCTTTTTATGCTTTTGGTCGTATAATTTTTCTACTTTCTAAATTCATGTCCTCAAAATTGACAATTAATCTAAAATATTTAGCTAAGTTTCCGCTAAAATGTGGTATTCTCAGTTTCTCACTGTGGTTAGAATACCCTATATGGAAAGGATTGTTTGTTTCAAAATCCGTGCAATCAAATGATTAAGTCCATTATTGAAATTTATTTTTTGAAAAAAAACTATATAATGGAAAATAAAAAATAATCTTTAGAAGACCTTTTTAAATTACACGATACTCTGAACTTAAAATTCTTCCGCAAAATTTATTCCACACATATGTGTTTTGATGGATTTTGAAAAGAAATTTTTGAGAAGAATTTTTGAGATAGTATTTGGTTGAGTTTTTGAAAATTGGAATAATGAGTTAATGATTGGAGAGAGATAGAGAGAGAATGAGAATAATGAGGTAATGAGTAGAGAGAGAAATGTAAAAAATGATTGGATAAAAAAAGAATCTTTTTCAAAAAACAAATTTGAAAATGAGGAAAAAAACAAACCAAAACGCTAATTTTCAAAAATTGTTTTCATTATTCAACAATTTTCAAAAATTGTTTTAAAAAAGGCCAATTTGGCTAATCATCCTCTTTCTAGATTGCATTTTGTTTCCCAGTTCTAATCAATAATCATACTTGCACATCAATTTTGACCGCACGCGGTGAGCACGCCAAAACGCCACCATCTTAATAACCTCACATAATAAAATCCCACATTCTTAATTCCTTTTCAACCACCACACAATTTATTTTTGCACCCCTCCGTCTCTCTCTTCTCTCTCCTCTCTCCTCTCTCTCTCTCTCTCTCCTCGCACGCGCGCATTCTCCGAGGACAGGCGCATTGAGATTCGAACGCACAGGCAATGAATTTGGAGGGTTCGATGCTTCCATGATGCGATTCCATAGCTAGGGTTTTCATTTCCAGTTGAACAATCGCGATTTCACTCCCGATTTCTACAGTTTTGGCGAGAAAAATCTTACTAATTTTTTAGCGATGGCGTCCCATTTTGATCGGTGGGAGAAAGATCCGTTTTTCTCTGCAGCGGAAGAGGTTCAGGAATCTGCTGATAGGTATATACCATCTGTTTGCCCGCCGAAGGTTTAAGATATTGATCCTCTGATTTTTTTATTTGATCTCGTCTTTTTGTAGATCTAGAAGAACATGTAAATGCGTGTTTTGTAGAATTCGTTCAGCGTCTTCTGTTGGGGCTAAGTCTGCTCATAGAAATTTATTGGTTGCAGTATCTTTCATTTCTTTGCGGTTGATAAACGAATGAAATTGCTCTAGTGCGAGTTCATGTTCGGTCGGTAGAGGAGTGCAATTTTGTTCACCCTCCTCCCTAAAAGAGGGTGAACAAAACCCTCCCTCCTATTGGTTGAAATTGTGTGTGCACACAATTTCAACCAATAGGAGGGAGGGTGAACAAAACTTCACTACCTTGTTGGAGACGACCTTGGAGACGGTTGTTATGTAAACAAACCAAAGTTTTAACATTTTTTTGATGCTTGTTAAATTTTCAAACCGAGCTTGAACGTGCTACTATTCGGCTTGTTAGACTTATCGGCTCATTGGACTTATGAGTTATGATATTTAGAAAATTCAAGCTGCTCGTGATCGGCTCGATCAGAGGTCATTTAAGATCAGCTCACCTCATAACAAGCCAATCTTGATCATATTTAAGCGTTGAACAATCAACTTTTCAGCACATTCGTTCGTCTAGCTGCACTAATTATTTTCTTTTATACCATGTGAAATTACTAATATTACTTACGCCAACTCATTAAGAGGTTTAAATGCATAATGTCTGGGAGAGGAGTACCTTTGGTTTTATTCAACATAACCTACTGTTGATGCTAAGTATGAGTTTTCATAATAACTATTTACTGTATATCAATGTCTTGTAGGATGGAATCGACTTATAGAATGTGGATTCACTCATTGAAAGACTCTTCTGGGCCGTGGAATTCAGAAGAGGTTCGTAGAGATCTACGTACTACCCTCGGCACCACCAAATGGCAGGTCATCCCGTTTTATGGACCCTATCTATTGATGTTTGTTTTGTGCAGTGTCGCTCCATGTATTTTTGTGTTGTCATTGAGAAACTTAAATTCAAATGTTCTATGGAATTAGTGTATTAAGATATTCTAGTAGATTAGAGCAGCTTTAAAAGGCATGGAAATAAATAGAATATCACAATTTAAATTGACAAATTTTATATGTTGTAATCGCTGTGTAAGAACAAAAGAATTGTAGCATTCTATTGAATACATGTCTTTCAATGCTTGCTAACCAAATATTCATTGTTGGCTGTGAAATTACAATTTGGTGGGGTGGGCTGTGGAAATTCATACTCAATGAGTTGGGTGATGTTAAATTGTTGTTTGTAACATTAAGTTGGTTAAGATTCCACTTTATAATGTTTGAGTTTGAGTAAAAATTCCATGACATTGGTGCTCATCAGTTGTTAGGGGTGGTCAAAATTTATGTAAACATGAAGTTGTCATACAACTATTTTGGTTACATATATTTCGCTTTATGAGGGTGCTTAAATGAACTCCCTAAAGTATATGGGGGGCAGCTGCCTCTATTTCTGTGTGTTGTGGGAACAAAGGTTTTGGTGATATAATGGCATAATGAATGTGAATGGTTGTTCGGCTATCAATGCAGTTGGAGGAATTTGAACGCGCTGTCAAGTCTAGTTACGCTAATAGCTCGATTGATGATGCGCAAGAGAGGCATCGTGATTTTGTTACTGCGATTGAGAGCCAGATTTCAAAGATAGAAAGTTCATTGAACAAATCAGCTGTTTCAAATGGCAAGCCACCTTTGCCGTGGGTGCGTTTGGATGAAGTAGAAAGCAACGAGCTTGCATTGTTTCTTTCGGGACCATCAATTAACACGGATAAAAGCTTTGCAAATATTGACATCAGGACTGAACAATCAGCCAACCTTCAGAAGGTTGATAAGGAATCAACACAAGATTGTGCAAAGAATTCAAGACATTCGGTGGAGAGAAATTTAGTGGAGGATAGGGAGGAGAAGTTGCCTGGACATCGCAGAACAGCAAGTGCCAGTGCTGACATTGGAGCCTGGAAGATTGCGGTTCCTGATGATGTTTTCCCACAGAATTCGTCCAATGGACACGTTGGGCCACCCCCTCGAAAGATACCCAGCTTGGGGGTTCTGAGTACGTTGGAAAATGCTTCGAAGTTGAAGTGGCCAAAGAATGGGTATAGGAAATTGAAAAATACAGATCACCTCCAAGAAGCTGACTCTATGTTATCGCAATCTCAGCAGTTGACGAGGGTGACTATTCTTCTACTCTTTGTTCCTGAAATAAGTTTTGAGATTTGCTTCTTGGTTTCCATGTTGAATGTTGCCAATGCTTATAATCCTGCTTTTTCTTCGAAGGGCATTGATGCGTGCTATGAAAGAAGTAAGGGTTGCCTAAATGGATGTGATGATTGTTATGACAAGCAACTCTATGGTTGGTATGGAGCCGTTCAGAGACTCCTTCAAAGGTCTCAGTATCAAATGCAGTATCGTCGGCCCCTTCAAGTGGTCTTTTCGATTGTTCTACTTCTTTGCCTGATTGGTGAGCTTGCTTGAGGTCTTAACTCATCTTGCCCTTTTTTCCCCTTGATTGGTCGTTTTGGCTGTTTCCAGGAGTATAGTACTATTTCATAAAGTCGGTTCCCTCTATTCTTCTCATGCTGCTTGTAAATTGTGAGCAAGGTTTAAATGTGGCTGAAATTGTCTGTGCAGTTAAATTTCTATGCCTATTGCTTTTATAATTACGTGTATGCGTATGCATATTATTTCGCCTATAGTTGTGCATATATCTTTATGCATGTCCGATTGGCAGAACCCAGTTATTTGATTACTTGTCATTTGTCATCTGGTGTTTTTGGGCTATATAATTTCAAATTCTGGTACTTTATACAGAGAGATTCTGCAATTATCTAGTCGTATTAAAACTGACTCAAAATCACAGATTCTACGATTAGATTCCACTTCTCCCTCATCTTCTCCTTCTTCCGGTGCTACTGTTTTTCTGTGGTTGGATATATAGGTTCTTCATTTCTTTTCTAGTACTAGAGTTGGTAGTCACAGTGTAACTGCTTTTCTGGCCCTGCGCACTCATCTTAGTTCAGAATAATGAGGGGCATTGAAAAATAGAGGAAAACTTTTTGCAACTATAATAGTGAAAATTAGAAAATGATTTGCTCCTTAGGAAGAGTTGAACTACTAGTGCGATAGGGAAATCAATGTACAGAGTATAGGCAGGTTTTCTTTGACGGCCTGTGGTTTTCACTCCCTGACATAGGTTTTCACTCCCTCAAATAGGTTTTTACTAAATCTGTATGTTGGTTTTAAGCTGGGCGAGTTTGGGACCAAGTACATCTGTGTTATGAGTTGTTTTTTTTAGTGGTTTTGTTTATGATTAGTTAGTCGAGACGTTAACTTGGGCACTTTAATGATAGTTACTGCTGCTTTTTCTTCATTAGGCTTCTCCTATGTTGAATTATTCAAGCCTTTCAAAGCTCAACCCAGCATGCTTAGCCTTTGTTTCCTCTTACAATCCTACTTCACGATGCTGTGTTTTCCATCAACCTAGTACTGTAATACATAAAAATACTCTAGAAACGGTCTGTTACTGTGTTAGGTACTGTTCACAATACTTACAGCCAAATCGGCCCCCAAATTCCCTCCCGTATGTTATTTGTTCAAAATTCTCTTCTTTTGCTCCTCCTAAGAAGCTACAAACTATCAAGGCCTAAATAGGTTACCAGTTTTCTGTTGCATGATTATTAACTGGAGTCCGTCAAATAGAGCTCTACTTCTGCCTCACGTTTATCACTTAAATGGAGCTTGTGAGTTAATAGGGTCATGTATGTACCCCTGCATTTATCCTACTTAAAAGCCCGGATTCGGTGATAATGTGGGATTGGGATACAAATCATTCTTTTTATTTTACTGGTGATAGGATGTGTGTCTCATATGCTTCCTTATGGGTTAAGCCATGACATTCCCAATTATAGGTCAATGAATGTGGTGCATAGGACTTGGACTAAATCCTGGGTCCACTCTAGAGGAACTTCTACTCTCTATATGCTAGGTGTAGTATCTTTGGTTAAGCATTGCCTCAAAGTGACTTTTTTTTGGCCTTGTACCCTTGTCTATGAATTTTTGTCCACTCCATGGTTGTCTAGGTTAGATGTAGATCCTAGGCAGCATGTTGGGCTAAGTTTTGTGACTATGGGGTGCCTGACACAAACATTCTCGTAATGAAAATAAAAATAGAAGGGAGAGAATAGTCCCACTTAGGGGGGGAGGACCTCCGATTGGCTCAAATGGAGGAGAACCTGCCTTTCACAAGTGAAGACTTTTGATAATATTCAACTCGCTTTCATTCATTCACAGACCTTTTATTTATACAAGAAAAGATAACCTTCCAGTCTTCCACTAACCCATTGGCCTACAAAATAGGAAAACTAACCTATCCAACTACATAACCACCACCCACCACAACTCCTAGCACTACTTAATTGCCAACATAAAATTAACTTCATAAATTATACAGTTTGCATAAAATAAATACATAACAGTGCCACATCGCTAGGTTAGATTTCCAGGAGTGCCACACCGGTCGATTAGATTCCATGGAGATTAGAGCAAGAGTTCATCAAGTCACTTGGTCCTTTGTCGGATTTGTGCCCTGGCCAGCCTTCCTGCGAAAGAGAAGCTCCCATGCTCCGTACCCTCCTATAACTGCATCCACTCCATATCTTTAGTCCTCTGTTATGGTACTTTTGATGTTATAAAGTACGATATTTTAAAATTTTCAGTTGAGTGTGAATGATCTAGTAGAGTAAATAATGCTTGAAATAAAAATTGAGGTTTTGGAGAAGAAAAGGCCCAAAAGGGACTGAGGGAGTAGTCGAGGTTCCTTTTTAGGAATCATGATGTGGTCCTCCATAGCAGCTGAGAAACATGACCTTGGCACGCCCGCATGCTGGCTTAAGTGGCCTGAACCGTATCATCTATGTAACGTACCTCTATCCCTCCACGAAACTTCTATACATTGTGGTTATCTGTCCGACTATCTAGAACTTGTATTGGTTACTAGATTAGTTGTTCCACATCGTATAATGATATGTTCTGCCTACATGTAGTCTGTTATAAGAATGCTTCCATTTAGCCATTACCAAATGTTGTAATTTAACTTGTAATAACTACCATCAAAATTGAAGTGTAAGCGACAGTGGGTTTCCCCCCCACATTTTGAAATCTTATTCGTGTTTAATTGGTAAGCTGGTCAAGTTCGTAATTTTCTGATGGTAGTGCTTCTGTTTTCCATGAAAGCTTATTTATGGCGTGCTTTTTTTCCCAAAGAAAGCTTATTTCTGGCATCCTTTAATCAGTCTCATGAGAGCGGTGTTGCAAGTGTTGTTCTTTCATTTTCTTTTCCAGACTTATCCCGGACATTGTTCTCCTTGCAGTTTTGATTGCGGTTCAGGCAATTTAAGGAGCGGAAGCTGATTGGTACTTCGAAATGTGAACGTCTGGAAAAAAGGTGTCGCTGATCGTGATGCCGACACCTGATGAATGTAGGGGTGCTTTCATCTTCTACATTATATGCCAACAAAACGGTCATACTTGGAAGGATTTTTCTCATGGCTCTGTATTAATATCCTAACCTAATTTTCATCTTTCCAAATTTTGACTTTTTTGACCCCTAAATTGTGTCGTATCCCCATGTCAACCTCAAGGTGGTGGCTGAGAATGTGGGCCTAGGGTTGTGTCCCTTTTAAAAAATATACCAAAAGAGGAGACGAAAAATGTACTCCTAAGACCTATTTATTTGGCACTTGCCAGGCCTTGTATAGTTTTATTTCTCTTTTACTGGATCTGCTTGTAGGTTTTTTTTAAAAGAGCTGCTTGTAGCTTGTGATAATAAAATTACAGGTGGCACATTTAAATATTTATATAATTATTGTTCTGTAAGATGAGAATTTTCAGTGCCAAGCGTGCACTAGCTGGCACTGCCACGTGGTGCCCCATTCGTGTCTTGGACGGTCCAAACTTGTTGGGGTAAATTTAGCACTCAAAATTATAAAAATGCCACTGAACAATCCTAAGATGAAAATCCAGAAATGGCAATTTTTTTAATTCCTAAACTGCACTTGAGGGATGGCTGAGAGACTAAAACATGGTTATAGACTCCCAACACTCGAGGATGGAAAGCACAAACCAATGCAGGGTTTAAACTTGGGTTTATCTCGAATCTATCAAGATGGTGTATGGAGGTAAATTTGATACCTAGAATTTTGATGCCTTACTCTACGTTGTGAGGAGCAATTAAACAGTAAACTAGAGTGGCCAAAAGAAGTCTAAAAGGCGTATTATTTTGCATTTAGATCAATAAAACTAAATACATATACTAAGTAATAAACTATCAAAATTTGAATAATCTGGTGTACTACATCACATAAATTAATCTTTCAAATTTTGGAGTATGGCAGCAAAGTCTAATTTTGGTGCTAGTTTCTGAGATATGATTAGTAAAGATGCTACGGACCAGATGATCCTTTTTGGTGTTATTAATGTAGAAAAATATGTGGTTTAGACTTCGTGCTCTTGGTACAAATCCTATGAAGCTGAGTCATGGTCCACTTAGGCCTCCTTTGACAAATAAACATAAACAGGTTTTTTGGTTTATTCGTTTTGCCTTTATTCAAAAAAAATTCGCAAATGTTAATTTTGCATCAAATTTTTGTGGTTTATTGGTTCCTTTCGACGAAACGAATCTAAAGAGTATAAAATTATAGTCAAAACTAAATTTTTTTTGAATAGTGAGCTGCCCCCTCAGTCAAATACCCACGATTTATAAGTTCAAAAATAGTTTATACGTAAACAATAAAATTTTAAATGTTGTTTGGTGTTCATTAGTAGAATGGTTAATGGAAGTGCACTTAATTAGTGTACATGTGACAGTGAAACATTGCATTGCATATGAAAATGGGTGCACAAATAAAAATGTGCATATGAGAATCTGTATATTAGTTCCCATTGTGAGCATGTACACACAACTCACACAAGCTTTCTTTAATAAATTGTTCTCTTTTGATATAAACAACTCTCATTATGAACATTTTTTATTTTTTGTCAAGATGGTGACAGTAGCACATCGTGGCAGGAAAATTGTCTTAGTTTTTATTTTTTGTTAAAAATTTTCTGAATCAAGATACTTATGTATTTTGGGAGCCTCATTTTTAGCTTTTCATTTTCAATTTTTTGGCTTTTTGGCTTTTGAATTATGGTCGGAATGTATTTTGAATTTGGTAGGAGTGTTTGGGAGAAATGTGCAAAACGTATTTTGGAAACAGGAGTAGTGTTTGGAGAAGGAGATGTTTTTTTGGGAGAGAGAGAGAGTGTGGGGGCCACCGCCACGTCAGCGGGTGTAAACTAGGGTTTATCTCGAATCTATCAAGATGGTGTATTTGTTCCTCACAGGTTGAAGCTTTGTTGTTGAAGATAACTAGATAAGGTCGTTTCTTGCCTTCCAAATAGACCAAATCATGACTGCGAAGAAACAAGAGTCCCAACACTTCTTTTCGAGGTTTTTGAAATGGCTGGTGAGAAAAAGAGCTACAAGATCAGGAGGGAATTGTACCATCAAAGTGGACCAAAGATCGTGGCAAGAAAATTGTCTTAGTTTTTATTTTTTGTTAAAATTTTTCCGAATCAAGATAGCACTTTTGTTTTCTATATTTCACGTTCCTCCTGACAAAATGAGTCTGATTATGAACATTTTTTCATCAAAGATTAAAAATATTTCCTAACGATAAAACAAGTCGTGATAAAAAAAATAGTTCAAAGTTAGCCAAAAAGTCAAGGAAAAAAAAAAAGGTACTCCTACTGTATTATATTCCACCCAAACTGAAAATTGAACTTTAATCCACACCTGTCCCAAATATTTGGATTGATCAAGAAAGTAAACTAATTTCACATAACTATGAAGAAAAATTACGCGTGATGAGACAAAAAAAAAAAATAACGAAACCAAGCGGAGTGGTAGTTCAATGGTAGCAAATTGTAATCCATGTAGTATTTTTTTTTTTTTACACGGCGAAAAAAGGATACTATTACTCCAAAGAGAACAAGTACAATGGATAAAATGGGACATACAAATAGTTCAAGGATGTTATACTAAATCCATGTAGTAGAATAGATTTCTTGCCTAGTACATAAGAAAAACAAAAAAAAAAAAATGAAAGAAGAAAAATGTAGTAGAATAGATTTCTTGCCCAGCGCCGGAGACGGTGATGGCCGGCTTCTTCGTGATGACTGTAATTGGCTTCGATTTTCCGCTGTCAGAAGAACAATGGAGAGAGGGGAAAACAGTACGGCCGGCGTTCAAAGGCCAAGATCACTGGGGGTATTTTTTGGGAAACGGGTAATTTGGGCGAGGTTTGGGGGGGGGGGAAGCATAATGCAGGGCGGATTGGAATTTGGTGAATTTGCAGCCATGGATGAAAAAACTAAGAGAGAAACAGAGTCCAAAGAGAGTCTGTTTGTTAGTAAAATGTTCCCGACGTGCTATCTTTTTTTGAAGTGAAGGACATTTCAATTAATCGCAAAACCCTCTAAAGGACAAAATGCACACAATGCCCATTTTGGATGGGCTCCATTAGTGGGTTTTTTCTCATCTATCAGGTGAGTTTTAGGCCTAGTTTGGGCAAAAAAATAAAAAATTATTTTTTTAGAGGGTTTTGTGATTAATAGAAATGTCCTTCACTTCAAAAAAGAAGAAGATAATTCAGTATTTCAAGTTGGTGTAATAATTCATCAAGACAGATTAGTTCATCAAGACAGATTAGTTTGAAAAAGAGTCCAGATGCATGATTACCCCTATCTTAATAAAGTTTCCAAAAAAATCTTCTAGTTTTCCAGCCATGACTGAAAAAACTGAGAGAGAAATAGAGTTCAAAGAGGGTCTGTTGTTTGAAAGACCATGGATTTGGGTGTATATAGAGGAAATGAGAATATTTTATTCGAATAAAATAGTAGTGTACATACGGATTTCTATGGATACGGATTTGTAGGAAAGTACTCAAATGCACAGACTGCCCCTGCACTCAAATGCACAGCTAGCTAGAGTGCCGTTTTTTGCATGGTGGGCTCCATATTGAGTTTTTTGTTCTCATTTATTACATGATCAGTTTGATGAGTATCCAAGCCTAGTTTAGGTAAAAAAATAAAAAAGTTACTTTTTTGGTTAATTTATTTTGAAAAGATCATTACAATTGGAAATAGTGATTGAGTATGTAAATAAAAATTTCGCAAATCATAGACGTGCAAACAAAATTATAGACGTGTCACAAAAGTGATTTCCAAATTACAAAAATGAACATAGTCCAATATGGATCCCAATTCGTTGTCCATTTTCGATATTCGTGCTCTATTCAATTACTTGTATCTTTCGATCTATAATGTTTTTCCTGATCTGGAAACTTTGTCTAATTCATCTAATAAAAAACTATTAAACAAGATCCATATTGTATATTTGTGAAGATCTGTATGGAATAATATAAGCAAGTGAAAAAACTGGCACGAAGATTAAAAAATTGGAACGAAGGGAGTAAGATCTAGGGAAACAACTGCAGCGATGCAACTCCGTTGGATGAATCACAATACTAAGAGTCTCCAACATTCTTTTTTGGGGAAACAAAAAAATAAGGACACTTACAACACGAACCTTGGAATGAGCAGAGGTTTGTCCTAAAAATTAGTCGAGATACGCATAAACCGGACATATAGTTATCAATAAAGAATTACCTAGTACCTACAACGGATAATCTGGAATGTTCGAATTCGATTGGTAACGATTACAGTTACTTGATTTCCGCACAAATTTTCTGGGGCAATGAAATCCTAGTAACCCTAGTAATAGGTGTCCTCAATGAAATCGCATGATCCATTCTCATGGAGGATAAACATATCAAACCTTGGGCCCACAGGTGGTTTGTTTGGTCATTAACTTCAAGGCACCAAAATTAGTCTAGGTGCGTGCAAACCGGCCTAGACATCCAATTATTATTTTATTTTTTTTGAAAAAAAAAAACAAGGGGAAAATATCATTGGTGTGAATGCTAGAGGGATGAACTTGGTTTAGAATGAGGACCACTAAAGAGCCAGCTCATTGCAATGAGACTAAATTGGGATCCATATTGGACTAAGTTCATTTTTGTAATTGTGGAAATCACTTTTGTGACACGTCTATGATTTGCGAAATTTTTATTTACGTACTCAATCACTATTTCCAATTGTAATGATCTTTTCAAAATAAATTAACCCAAAAATTAACTTTTTTATTTTTTACCTA
This sequence comes from Gaultheria prostrata, assembly GCA_036023075.1. NCBI lineage: Eukaryota > Viridiplantae > Streptophyta > Magnoliopsida > Ericales > Ericaceae > Gaultheria > Gaultheria prostrata. The sequence goes on along the minus strand of JAXBDA010000136.1, from coordinate 98,054 downwards.
AACTAGGCTTGGATACTCATCAAACTGATCATGTAATAAATGAGAACAAAAAACTCAATATGGAGCCCACCATGCAAAAAACGGCACTCTAACTAGCTGTGCATTTGAATGCAGGGGCAGTCTGTGCATTTGAGTACTTTCCTACAAATCCGTAAGCATAGAAATCCGTATGTACACTACTATTTTATTCGATTAAAATATTTCCATTTCCTCTATATACACCCAAATCTATGGTCTTTCAAACAACAGACCCTCTTTGAACTCTGTTTCTCTCTCAGTTTTTTCAGTCATGGCTGGAAAACTAGAAGATTTTTTTGAAAACTTTATTAAGATAGGGGTAATCAATAATCATGCATCTGGACTCTTTTTCTAACTAATCTGTCTTGATGAATTATTACACCAACTTGAAATACTGAATTATCTTCTTATTTTTTGAAGTGAAGGACATTTCTATTAATCACAAAACCCTCTAAAAAAATAATTTTTTATTTTTTTGCCCAAACTAGGCCTAAAACTCACCTGGTAGATGAGAAAAAGCCCACTAATGGAGCCCATCCAAAATGGGCACTGTGTGCATTTTGTCCTTTAGAGGGTTTTGCGATTAATTGAAATGTCCATCCTTCAAAAAAAAAAAAAAAGATAGCACGTCGGGAACATTTTACTCTATATATACATAGATGGATGGTCATTCAAACAACAAATAGACCCTCTTTGGACTCTGTTTCTCTCTTAGTTTTTTCATCCATGGCTGCAAATTCACCAAATTCCAATCCGCCTTGCATTATGCTTCCCCCACCCCCAAACCTCGCCCAAATTACCTGTTTCCCAAAAAAGACCCCCCCCCCAGTGATCTTGGCCTTTGAACGCCGGCCGTACTGTTTCCCCTCTCTCCATTGTTCTTCTGACGGCGGAAAATCGAAGCCAATTACAGTCATCACGAAGAAGCCGGCCTAAGCGGCGTATGCATCACCGTCTCCGACGCTGGGCAAGAAATCTATTCTACTACATTTTTCTTCTTTCATTTTTTTTTTTTTTTGTTTTTCTTATGTACTAGGCAAGAAATCTATTCTACTACATGGATTTAGTATAACATCCTTGAACTATTTGTATGTCCCATTTTATCCATTGTACATGTTCTCTTTGGAGTAATAGAATCCTTTTTTCGCCGTGCAAAAAAAAAAAAAATACATGGATTACAATTTGCTACCATTGAACTACCACTCCGCTTGGTTTCGTTATTTTTTTTTTGTCTTATTGCGCATAATTTTTCTTCATAGTTATGTGAAATTAGTTTACTTTCTTGATCAATCCAAATATTTGGGACAGGTGTGGATTAAAGTTCAATTTTCAGTTTGGGTGGAATATAGTACCTTTTTTTTTTTCCTTCACCTCTTGGCTAACTTTGAACTATTTTTTTGATCACGACTTGTTTTATCGTTAGGAAACATTTTTTGTCTTTGGTGAAAAAATGTTCATAATCAGACTCATTTTGTTAGGAGGAACGTGAAATATAGAAAACAAAAGTGCTATCTTGATTTGGAAAATTTTTAACAAAAAATAGAAACTAAGACAATTTTCTTAGCACGATCTTGTAGCTCTTTTTCTCACCAGCCATTTCAAAAACCTCGAAAAGAAGTGTTGGGACTCTTGTTTCTTCGCAGTCATGATCTGGTCTATTTGGAAGGCAAGAAACGACCTTATCTAGTTATCTTCAACAACAAAGCTTCAACCTGGGAGGAACAAATACACCATCTTGATAGATTCGAGATAAACCCTAGTTTACACCCGCTGATGTGGCGGTGGCCCCCACACTCTCTCTTCCCCTCCGTCTCTCTCTCTATCTCTCTCTCTCTCTCTCTCTTCCCAGCTCCAAAAAAACATCTCCCTCTCCCTTCCTCTCTCTTCCCAATCCAAGCATTCGCCTTCCACCTCTACACCAAAAATTTCTCCAGATTCCTCCTCAAAATAAACAACACCGGCAACGAGCCCCACCCCGATCACCGGCGCTGCCACTGACCACCAATTTTATCCCTTTCGAAGACAAAATAGAGAAAACAAAAGACAAAGCAACAAATGACGGGATTAAATCCTCTGCCCTCATTTATTTTGGTTTCAGATTATTTTGGTTTCAGATAATGTAAGAAGAAATGGATAGTTGTTGGTGATTGCTCCATGTAATTTCATTATTTGTTTTTTACAGTACCAATTTAGCAATAAAAAATATATATATATATCCCAGGTCGATGTCAGTGTTTTCAAATCGGGATACGTACCGTGTATCGTTTTTTTCATTATAGAAATCGTATCAGGATACGTATCGCGTATCTTAAGATACGTTTGACGGAAGAGGAAGAGTTTCTAGACAAGATTTTGGGGGAGGGAGAAATAATTAAGGCAAGGGTGGGGAAGATGTGTATTTCAAAACTCTTTTTTTTGGCTTGGTACAAAATAACTAGAATCCATCCCTATTTATACTACTCTATGGAATGGTTTAGTCCAAAGATTTTTTCGTATAAGGTAAACTTTGAGGTAGATTCTAGAATTATACATGTGACTAATTCTCAAAAAAAAAAAATCTAGATATCTCATAAGGATATTGTAGAATTTCTAAAAGATAAATATTATAGAGTTTCTAGAAACTAGATATCTATACCTAATCAATAATATCTTATTATCTTTCCTCTTTGAACTTTGTCAAAATACTAAATCTAGTTTATTTGGATTTCAATAATGATTGGACTTTATTTTTCTTGTGCCAAAATGCTAAATCTAGTTAATTCTTCAACAATAATCATAATTAATATACGATTAAAAAGTAATTATACCTAATGACATCTAGAAGATAAATATTATAGAGTTTCTAGAAACTAGATATCTATACCTAATCAATAATATCTTATTATCTTTCATCTTTGAACTTTGTCAAAATACTAAATCTAGTTTATTTGGATTTCAATAATGATTGGACTTTATTTTTCTTGTGCCAAAATGCTAAATCTAGTTAATTCTTCAACAATAATCATAATTAATATACGATTAAAAAATAATTATATCTAATGACATCTAGAAGATAAATATTATAGAGCTTCTAGAAACTAGATATCTATACCTAATCAATAATATCTTATTATCTTTCATCTTTGAACTTTGTCAAAATACTAAATCTAGTTTATTTGGATTTCAATAATGATTGGACTTTATTTTTCTTGTGCCAAAATGCTAAATCTAGTTAATTCTTCAACAATAATCATAATTAATATACGATTAAAAAATAATTATATCTAATGACATCTAGAAGATAAATATTATAGAGCTTCTAGAAACTAGATATCTATACCTAATCAATAATATCTTATTATCTTTCATCTTTGAACTTTGTCAAAATACTAAATCTAGTTTATTTGGATTTCAATAATGATTGGACTTTATTTTTCTTGTGCCAAAATGCTAAATCTAGTTAATTCTTCAACAATAATCATAATTAATATACGATTAAAAAGTAATTATACCTAATGACATCAACAAACTATACTTACATTTATAAAAAAAAAAAAAAGTTTGTAAGATGTAAAAATGTCAAGTCTCTCAATTGTGATCTATCACATTAAGGCATTCTGCTACCTTAGCTAGGGGGAAAAAAAGGGCCCTTGTATGATTTAGGCAAAATACAATCGAATTATGGTTCTTTCCTCTATTCAAGCCCTACATCGAGGTTGAATTTCTATCAAGTGTTTGAATATCACCATACTTAGATCAAATGACTTAGATTAATATGTTTGAGGTTCCGCTTCTTAAAATAAGGTCCATTTTTTTTCCAATAAGTAATCGTAGGATACGTACCAAATCAGGATACGCGTTTAAATCGTAGGATATACGATCGTATCGTAGGATTTGTGTACAAACATGATACAGGGTGCGATATGTATCGTTTTCCGAAGGAGACGATACGAATCGTAGGAAACGTATCGTGTATCATAGGTTTTCAACAACTGGTCGAGGTAACTAAAATATGATACAATAGAATGTGATTTTTTTTTTCCTTCATGGTACTGATTTCCTATACATTCATAGACTAGTGGATGTTTGAAAATAATATCCCTAATCTGAATTAGAGTCTTGATAGAAATGGAAGTCGGGATGGAGAAGGGGTAGTGTTGGAGTGGGTCTCGTTAGAGAGAGAAGAAGAACAACGTCTGAGCCTCGGCGTCGGAGTATTTTGCCTGAGGGAGTAGCGATGACCAGAGGCTTTTGGTGTCGAGATTTGCCGGTGAGGATGTGGAATCGTTGGGCCTGGGAAGAGAGAGAGAGAGAAAGGGAGAATGAGATGCTTTTTTGGGGCTGGGAAGAGAGAGAGACAGAGGGTGAGAGAGAGTGTGGGGCTCACCGTCACGTCAGCGGGTGTGGCTGGCATGTGATCCCATGTATGTGCCCCTGGAATTATTGGCATTGGTTTGTGGTGAGCCCCACGTCTTTTCTTTACCACTTGCCCTTATTAATTAGCTGTATTTTAAATTGGGCTTTTTGCCATTTTTCCCTTCTTTTAGGCTTATCAACCCTTGGTTGATTTTCTTTTCTTCCCCTCTTTTTTGTTTTTGATGTACTCTTGAGTTTCAATGCAATCGCTTCTTTTGTTGATAAAAAAAAGGGATTTTTTTTTTCCAGTTTACATTAGCATCAATACTTAACGTATAGTTGGATATTGTCAGGTTATCTGCCAGCCTATGAAATATATCTTCAAATCCTTTTGTAAAAAAGGGAAAAAGTCCGGTTCACATATAGTTTTACCAAGGCTTTTTCTGGTATTGGTGACGATGTGTGCAAGTTAAGTTGTGCACTGCGAGTGATATATATATATATATATATATATATATATATATGAACAAAATGAAAATTATAATAATCTTTTCATACTCAATCACTATTGGGAACTCGACTATGGTACAGATATCGGTGCACAGATCAGCTCATAAGATCCATTTATGGATTTCACACGAAGAGAGTGTTTGGGAGCCTACTTTTCAGCTTTTCATTTTTATTTTTTTTTGCTTTTTGATTTTTTAGATTATGGCCTGAATGACTTTTGAATTCGGGATGAGTGTTTGAGAGAAATGTGCATAATACATTTTGGGAGAGAGAGATGGGAGAAATCCATAAGTAGAAATTGAAAAGGAAGTGTGAATCTCTTTTTGCTTTCTTCTCTCTATTCCCAAAAATGGAGAAACAGTTTTTGGGAAAACTCTTTCTCCCCTTGGCAGCTAAACACCCATAAATCAAAAAAGAGAAACAAAAAATAAAAAAAAGGACTCCCAAACGGAGCCGAATAATTTAACTCGTTTATTAATTTTAAAATAATTTTTCGAATGACCAATAAGAAAACCAACTCGACTAAATAATTGCAAGTATGATTGTGTTCAATCCATCAAATCTCCATTCATTAATCATATGTTTGAATGGTCCACTGCAGGTTATCATAGGCACGAAATGCTCGCGATGTTGACGGGAGTGATTAGACTCAAAGATAAAGTTGTTAAATTTGACGCGTATATGTCACCACTCACCAATATCTTAGTCAACGTGAATTTTGACGTATTAATGAAACTTTTGAAATTTTTATGAAAATATATTCAGTTGGCTTGAATCGTCATGCCTTAGACAAAGTTCTAGTCTTCTAGAACCATACATTTTTGTGAACGAGCAATGTTACAATGACCAAATTTGGATATCACGTTTTAAATAACATGTATAATTCATGGATATCACCTTTATGAGATTTTGTGGTCAAATTCATATGAACTTTTGTTGTTCCCTTTATGAATTTTTTTGGTCCAATCTAAGAATTTTTTTGGCTCACAAAGTTGGTGAAGTAAGAAATGACAGGTGGTCCAATATACAAATTGGTGTTCAAATACAAGTGGAATACAAATTTTTGTGGCTCACAATACAAAAAGTGCATGCCATACACCCTATTTTAGGGGAGTGTACCCTAACCTTGCCTCTCTTGAAATCGAATCCAACTCGCATAAGATATTAGGTAATTTGTCAAGGCTAACTCGCCCATATTGATCGACAAAAAAATAATAATAATGATGTTGTAAGAGTTGGTTTTTTTTTTTTTTTGGCAGTCACCCAACCATTCCCAACGAATACATAGGGCTAAGAAACAAATTCACATATAATACACTTTTTTTTGTCATTCATCATTCCTAATCTATTACTACTTGAGAGAGGGGGGAATGAGACTTGATCCCGGGATGCAGTGTGTGGCATCCAAGAGCTCTACCGCATGAGCTTAACTTGCCATATAATACACTGTTTAAGCTGAAAGATCTAATGCAACCGCAGAGTGAGGGTATAAATGTTTGGACTAAGCAGGGGCCTGATGTGTGATGATTGATGAACCCCTTTGTCTATGAGTCTAATGGGCCTTAAGAGGTTTATTCACTAAATCAAGCTGGACAAGGTTCTGCAGGTCCAGTTGTTAGAAGAAGCCCAAGTGAAAGTTGGAGCACAAGCAGCTCCGGAGGTGGATAATCATATTAAGTCCGAGCGCAAGTTCAACTCTGATGTACCAGGCCCAGAAAAAAGAAAGGAGGTACTTGCAAAGATTTCAAATTAGAGAAGAGGAAAGCAGAAATTGAAATCTCTTGAAGATGTCATGGGAGTGACGTGCGTGTTTGCGATAACTGTAGATACTGATTTTAGATTCTAGCTTCAAATTCTGCTACATATTTTAAATTTTAGATTTTAATGGATTACTTTTGAGGCTCACTGTGAGTACCAATTAACTTGTAACTCTTTGATTCGTTGTGAATAAAAACAAGTGGTTTTACATATTGAAGTCATGCTTGTTGTTTATGTAAGTTTAAGCTTATTGGTGAAAATAAATTGTTGAGGTAAATGGAAATAATAATGCAAATGGCTGCATTTTTTTTTTAAATTGAGCTAGTGAAAATATCTTGGTCCTTTCAAAAACGAGATTGTATAATCAGAAATTTATCATGCTTTTTAGTAAAAGCGTGATATTTGTCAACTAATAATCACGGTTTTACGAAAAAATGAACCGAGATGATTTCTCTCTGAACAACCACGGTATTTAGGTAAAACTGAGATGTTAAGTTATCAAAAGATCATAGTCTTCTTTGTTTTAATCGCAATTTTTCATGAGTTTTCATCACGGTTAAGAACCGTGGTTGAAAGATAGAGACTTTTAATCACACTAGGGTAGATCACAGTTTTTCAAACGATATTGAAAGTGAAAGATCACACCAAAAGATTGTGATCTTTATGTGTTTTTGTAGTAGTGTCATGTTTGATAGTAGATTTTCAGTATAGATAGCCTAATAGCTCGATTGATGATGCACAAGAGAGGCATCGTGGTTTTGTTACTGCGATTGAGAGCCAGATTTCAAAGATATATAGAAAGTTCAATGAACAAATCAGCTGTTTCAAATTGCAAGCCACCTTTGCCGTGGGTGCGTTTGGATGAAGTAGAATGCAACGATCGAGCTTGCATTGTTTCTTTCGGGACCATCAATTAACACAGGAGCCCTGCAGGGTTTGTCGAGTGTTCTGCTTTAAATTATAAGGATCTAATTGAACGATATATTTATCGTTGTCCAATAAATCTGCGTATATACTGTCATCATGTTTGTATGTTATTATATCTGCGAGATCATAACAAGAATCACCAATGATTTCACGAACCCGAATACTTATCTGTTCTTCATGTTTTGATCACCTTTACAGCCAAAAACAAAAACAAGTAACACATATTTGAATCCAGAAAATCACGTCCAGGAAGGTACCGTAATACTACAACGCAAACTTTGTGTACTAAAATGGTATTCTATCCAATATGGATTTGTGGTCCTGGCCACCTTTGTTAATATGCAAGCATGTGATGGAGTTCCAATGATTTTAAATTTGATTACCCTTGTAATGCTACCATTTTTCAGATTCAAAGTAGAGTTAAAAAGAGAACTGTGGCTTCTTTACACTTGAATGATTCATGTTACATGGATTCGGATACTAGTATAGCTTACGGTTATGGATTGAAGTGTCGGGGTTCATCTAATTCTCATCTCAAGGACACCGGAACACTGCATACTAGGTATATGGATCATAATGGATAATATTATAGGTTTTATGTGTTGTTCTGCAGTAAGATGAAGATAAATATGCAGACTGAATGGAAGTCCAACTTCAAATGCTGGAATTTTTACTCAGTTCAAAATTAAAAAGAACTTCAAAATGCTGGACCCATCACATAAATGTACGCAAGCGTCGGGTGTCCAACAACATAATTACTTGATACTCTTCAAAGAGTCCAAATTAAAATGCCGGACACATCCCATAGATGTAATCAAGAGTTCGGTGTCGAACACCTTACTTCATACATTACAAAGAGTCGGTGTAACATAATGTACAAAGTCATGTTAAAACTCTACTTGATTGTGTTACCATAGGATCAAAACTTGCCCATCACATGGACAGCCACAAAGCAAGCATGCATGTGGTTGAGCTAAACTACTCTAATAAAAAACTGCAACTACTATTTGTTAGTAAAACTCCAGTTTTGACTTCAAAAATGCTATGAATAGGCACACCCGCGTACGTCAAATGCATGGACGGTGCATCTTAACCGTCCAAAAACATTTTCGACTATCCGGATGTTAAATACTCTTTGACCGGTAAGAATTAACTCCTACCAGTAAAAGGGTGTTTAAAATCCGGACCGTCCATTTGTTAAAATGAACGGTTAAGATGCGTTCGTGCATGTGGCGGACGCGAGTGTGCGTACCCATCGCAGGACTGTTTTGACTTACTGTGATGCAGCCATGGCAGCATTCTTTCTTTCCTTGGATCTTTCCAACTTTCCCCTAACACTTCCACTCTTTTTCAACAAAGGTTCTTCTACAATGGTTGACAAACCTGAAAAGAGTAAACAGCCATCAACATATGCATCCAAAGTTCCATAAATCTACTATTACACAGATTAAAATATTAGGTTAGCGGAGTTAGTTAATTACCTGTCGCGAAAGCCTTGTTCTTTGTTATCATTCTCAACATTTCAAAGTTGGATTCCTCATTGCTGTTAGCGTCACCGTCACCATCTGATTGCTTTGCTTTATTCATGTGATCACTTGCTGTCTTTGAACGTGCGGTGGCAAAAAGCCATGAGATTTCCATCTGCTTGGTAATCATACGCGCCGCATAGTATGGGATTCTAACATGCTTTGCTGTTTCTGAACCGATGAATCCGTTAATGAACATTAAGCAGTCCATTAAGCTCTCTTTTGCCAACCCTTTCATGTCATAAGCCTGTGATCTTCTCCACAGGCTTTTACTATGCGAGTTGACAGGTGTAGAAAGGGAAAGAGCTCTTGTTGTGTCACTTATGGCAGAATCAGGATCATTAAGCAGCAAATGGCACTGAGCTCTATTACTATACAAAACAATTCTTTCTTTCCTCAACCTCATTGGACACATCTCTAAACCTTCCGTGTACTTCAGCAAAGCCTCTTCGATTTCTCCTAGCGAAAAGCTATGGTTCCCTTGTTGTTTTATAAGGCTAACCAATACCCTTTTCTCCTCAACTTTCTCATTAGACAATCTCTTCTCTTTCCTTCTCCTCTCCACCTTCAAATCCCATATTTCTTCTAGTGCTCTCTCAACTCTACTGTCCACAACTTTTGATTTCGTTTGTCTGAAATCTATAAGCAGTGTCTTTGCAATCGCTTCACCAACGTTTGTTTTACCTCCAAGTGTCCTTATCTCAATCAAGTCCACAAGACACAAAGTGGCAATTTCGATAACTTTGTACCTGGTATCAAAATCATTAAGAAGTAAGCGAAGACAATCAATCCCCATATACTGCCAATCATCTGAAGATCTCGAGAGATTACAGAGTTTCTCAATTACTTCTTGTGATTCTGAAATTCTTTTTCTTCCGATTTCAGTGTAACACAAGATTCTAATGAGTCCAACCCCCGCAGGTGATGTGTGATTCACCAATCCACCCCACATTCCACACAAATCCTTAAGGAACTCTTTCTTACATATGAGATTTATGGATCTCTCTTTGATGGCAAAGCAGTTGAGAAGATAGAGAGACCAGCACTGGATTTGGCTAGCCCATTCCTCAGCCTTCCGGTTCTCCATTTCTATTCCTCCAACCCCTCTAGTAAGCAAATCACAGTGGTAATTCAACCTCTTGCTCTTATCCTTCTCACCTACATAATTAACATACACCACTTCAAGACAGTTGGAAGCCAAATCCATGGCTAAGTTAACCACCTCTTCTTCATATTCTGCGACAGATTCAAAAGTGCTTTCGTAGCTCGCCAGGTGCCCAAGGGCTCTAACAGCAACCCTTTGCTCAACCCAACTCATTTTCCCTCTGAAAAGCTCCATCAGTGGATGGATAACTCCTGAGTCCCCTGCTTTATCAGCAAACTCAACCTTGTTCATGGTATAGGAGCCTATAACATGAGCCGCATAATAAGGAATATACAGGTTTTGGTCCCTAAGAAGCCAATCTCTGTCAAGGAGACCTCTGTGGATTAGACTTGCCATGCAATTAAAGATGCCGAGAGATGGAAACTCTGGATCATCCGGTTGAGTCATGGCGATGTTCCATAGTCCGCTTAGAACCAAAACTTGTTCTTGATCGTTAGTAAATGGCATTTCTTTGAAGCAGTTTGTGATGCCTTCTCTCCTTATTGAGGACTCGGGTTCCTTCATAAGGCAGAAGAAACAGTTGAGGTTGTTGCAAGTGTCTTTGGGCTGCTGCATATTATTGGCAGTGGTACTTGTAAGGGGGATGGACAGTTTCTCCTTTTTCTTATGAAAGTCCATGGTGGAGTGAATAAAGATTTACTCCAGGATTTTGGACTGGGATAAGTATTAGGGTTTACATGTAAAGATGTAAAGCTGAATGAAGGTTAGTGGAGTTGGCTAAAGTGGTGGAATATTGCCTAACGGCGCATGAGGAAGATTTTTATAATAGTTTAAAAAACAACTTTTCCTTTTCAAATGGTGCCCTTTCCTTTCTACCAAGAGAAAGAGTTCTTTTTTCCGAGAACATTTACTTTGTGCATATATTACCAAAAGTTACGTTCTCCGGTCCTTCCCACCCTCCTAACCTATGTAGCACCAACACGAGCACACAGAACGACACCGGCACTCCAACACCTAAATTCTAAATTGGGGGGATACGACATGTTAGGGGACACGTTAAAAAATTATCTTTATACAACTATATGAATAAAATATATAGAAAGAACTAATTAAAAACATGTAACATTATGGATACCTTAAATCATATTTATGTCATTGCATTATTCACAAAAGTATTTCAACAAAATACGTTTTCCCATTTAGGTGTCTTTACAATCAATAAAACATCACCAGTCACAAAACATAAGAATTCTCTAAGTTTTAATTTAATTAGAGTCTAGTATTTCGGTTAACACCTCCGACTTGTGTTGCGAGTGTTCCAAGAGTATCCGAAGCATTTTTAAGAGTGTCCCGGGTGAGTCCAAACAAAAAAGCTTGAGAAAAACTAGGACACTTTTGATTGAAGTGTTGTCCGAAGAGTGTCGGTGTAAGATAAGTGTCCAACACTGGAACTTGACCTTCGACGAAGTGTCCCTGCTACATAGCTTCCAACTCATAGACAGGGGCGGAGGGACTTGGAGACTAATTTCTCACAAGGTTTTTTGATAGTTTGGAGTTAAATTTTATAATTTTGACCCCACAAAAATTTCATAAATTGCCCCAACTTGCTTAAAATGCGTAGAATTCTCTAGTTTTTTCTTCTTCTTGAGGGTTGATAGTATTACAAACGAGGCTATCATGCATTATTTTAAAATATAATAAGTCAATGAGACCAATTATAAAGCAAAAATACATTTATCAATGTATATCTACATTATAGTTAACCTCTTCATTTATTTATTTCTTTGCATGAGAAAAAAGAATAAATAACTTGTATAATTTTTTACCCCGTTAATCTAAAATCCTGGCTCCGCCCTTGCTCATAAACTCATCGATTGAGGATTACATGGGTACTGTTATTGTGGTACTACCGTATTAACCATCACTGTGAACTTATCTTTTAAGTAAGAACCAAATTAAAACTCCATCATAAAGTCTCTTTAGAATATTAATGCTTGTGTTTTGTTTATCTTTTCCCTTTTGTCTTCTCTTATGAGTGCCTGCACATTCACCCCTCATGTTACCACTTCCTTCCCTTTTTGGACACAAGCTTTGTGTTCTTATAATGCAAACTCTCCCATATCTCCAGTAAAACCTCAAAATGATAAAGGTAGAAAAAGTAAATCCTCATGTAACAGCAGAACTGATTTCTATGCAAATTTTGTCAGGGTGTTGTCTAGAATCTTATACTAGCATTTGGGTAATTTGGTCAAGGGCTATAACCCTAGCTAGGCTTTCATAGGTAGTTTTTAAACCAACACACATGGGCTTCAATACATTAGCATATTGGATTCAATCTCTCTTTCTAAGTGAAATATTACATGTTTATTATCATGAGTGAAGCTGATTAGCCTGGAACTACATCTACAACTTTTGGGACCACAGCATGAAATAGGGACACAATTTCTGCAAACTTGCATGAGGTAATGCTGTGTGGTCCCTGGCATTTGTGAACATTATTTTCTTGAAACATATAGTACTAACTTAAAAATATGCAAAGCAGAGAACAGAAGGGAAGGAATGGATTATAAAAACAGTTCAGTACATATGGGGAAGGTCTCAAGAGTATGCGGCTACGAAACAAAAATACTATATAGAGATGGAAAGCATGAAAAGTAGGTATAAAGCTAATAATTTTGGTTTAAGTAATGGTGATTGTCCTAAGTAATCTTCCCCTGGTTACCTTTTTTCCTAGTATATCTGTCATGATGATTCAGCGTGGCGTAGTTCGTGGGAGGACGTCTGGTTTTTTGTCGCGATGCATTGTTTTATAAGTTTTGTTTCTATTTCTCTACAGTACCCATCCGCGTGTTGAAAAACAATGCTAGTTTCTAAGCTCATGATGAGGAATACTTCATTTGTGATCTGATAACACAGTATCCAGGTGAAATGTTAACAAACCTTTTCCTTTTTGTTGCTTTGCAGTTCTTACATTTGGAATCTGTTCAATTGTTTAGTCTGGAGTTTTTAAGCAACTGAATTAACAATGCCCAAGCTGGTAAAGAGACTTCAGTGTTTCCAGCTTACCCGTATTAGTTAAACTATGGTAATTCACATTTCGTCGAAAGCTAAACAAAAGTAGGCTGCAATGACCGGAAATGGCTAGGAATCCACAAATAATGACATACCTGAAACCTGATTCAGTCCCCTTGGAGATTTGAAGATGGACAAAAGATAGGATAATCGACAGAAGTGAGTCTGCATAAGGCATCGAACCATTAGCGATCCCAAAGGAAAACTTGTTACTTCAAAACGAAAAAAAGTAACAGTAACTCTGTTATCACTTACAATAAGATTGGTCATTTCCTTTTTTTCCCAAGTAATACAATTTAGCAAAACATATCTATTTCAAGTTCCTAAAGGAAGATCTCAAAGACGGGAAATAAGTGATTTTTTTTAGTACCTTGCTATCACAATGTACAGCAAAGGTCGTACCCAGTGCACAAGACATCTTGTTGAAAACTGAACCGAACTCTAAAAATTTCAGAAGCTCGATATTGAAGCGGATACGAACGAGGCTGGGACAGTACTCAACATAATAACTTGTCATCACAGTCATTGTCAACCCAACAATTACAACAAGAAGAGCCCAGCAAAGTTCTTTCACCATAGTCCAAGATGAGCAAGGATCTCACCTAATAGCAATTCAACTGAACAAATGGCTGATGTGAAAAATCCAAACTATAGTAGGAGGGGAGAACCTTTCTCGTGCGAACAAAATCATAGACGTGTCACAAAAGTGATTTCCACAATTACAAAAATGAACATAGTTCAATATGGATCCCAATTTGTTGTCCATTGTCGATATTCCTGCTCTCTTCAATTACTTATATCTTTTGATCTATAATGTTTTTCCTGATCTGGAAACTTTGTCTAATACATCTAATCAAGAACTATTAAACAAGATCCATATTGTATATTTGTGAAGATCCATATGGAAAAATATAAGCAAGTGAAAAAACTGGCACAGAGAGTAAAAAAATGCACAAAAAAATTGGAACGGAGGGAGTAAGATCTAGGGAAACAACTGCAGCGATGCAGCTCATGTTGGATGAATCACAATACTAAGAGTCTCCAACATTCTTTTTTGGGGAAACAAAAAAATAAGGACACTTACAACACGAACCTTGGAATGAACAGAGGTTTGTCCTCAAAATTAGTCGAGATACGCGTAAACCGGACATGTTGTTATCAATAAAGAATTACCTAGTACCTACAATAGATAAATCTGGAATGTTCGAATTCGATTGGTAACAATTACAGTTACTTGATTTCCCCGCAAATTTTCTGGGGCAATGAAATCCTAGTATCCCTAGTAATAAGTGCTCCTCAATGAAATCGCATGATCCATTCTCATGGAGGCCAAACATATCAAACCTTGGGGCCACGGGTGGTTTGTTTGGTCATTAACTTCAAGGCACCAGAATTAGTCTAGGTGCGTGCAAACCGGCCTAGACATCCAGTTAATTTATTTTTTTTTTGGAAAAAAAATCCCAAGGGGAAAATGTCATCGGTGTGAATGCTAGAGGGATGAACTTGGTTTAGAATGAGGACCAGTAAAGAGCCAGCTCATTGCAATGAGACTAAACTTGAAAATGGCAAATACTGTGGAAAAGAAATTCATTAAATAGGGACCTCTTCTTCTACCAATTCTGGTTTTGCCCTGCATTCTGGCCAAAGCTTGTCTTAGCTGGCTCCTTTCCTCTGCCTTGGAAGCAAGTGCGAAATAAGAATTTACGAATAGTACCGTCAAATACCTAAATTTAATACCCTTCCGTAGTAAAAAAAAAAAAAACCTAAATTTCCTATACAATATATTGCAATTGTCTCGTTTACCAGTGACAAAATACCAAATACTCTTTGTCCGTTCTGGTCCACCATGGAAAGACGTGTAACTTGTTTAAAAAAAATAAGTATTCCCTTGCATTATGGAGAACTTTTTTAAAAATTGTGTAGTACATTGCTTTTTTACTCAAAAATTATACATCTTTTCGTAGTAAACCATCTTTACGGGATAAAGGGAGTATTACGCTTTAACAATGAGGTCAAATGTGTAAGATAACAAATAACAATAAAGCTATACATATTCTTCCAAGCTTACCCGTTGATTTGATGGAACTAATTTGGTGAAATTCGAGTTTTTTTTTTCTTTTTGAACTGCAGAAAATTTTGTTGAAATTCAAGACGAGCACTTGTCATTTGTTGAAATGCAAGAGCCTACGACCACAGCAAATTCTGAGTGGCATATGTCACCTATAGGTTACATATATGTCAAGATAATTTCAAGTTGAAGTTAAACATTGGCTTGTAAATATCAAAATTTTGCAAAGTTTTTTTTTTTTCTATAATTAGGTGTTCGGGACAGCTTGCACGCACTTTAACCGGTCTTGAGAGATCAATCTCGTCGCCCAGTAGCGGAGGCCGGCCCCTTATACTGCCAAAACCTTTAAAATTTTACATAGCCATTTGTAATGCCGAATTTGGCACCACCTAAATCATTCGTGATTGGCCAACATTATACGTAACAAATACTACAAAAAATTATAAAATTATAATGAACAAAAAACACTTAACCAATCATAGCATGAACTCGAATAAGAAAAATCAAATCATAAATCAAATCACGAACCGTAATATACGTAAGTAACTATAAAACCGTACCTAGTTATGCACAAATTAATATAAAACCGTACCTAGTAAATATAAAACCGTACCTAGTAATATACGTAGTACTTTAATTTTCCACTACATGAAAAAATATCTATTGTGCTACTGGGAGTTATACGCAGTCGTTACCTCTAGAGTCGACCCGAAATTAATCGAGATATATACGTGTAACTTGCAATGATACACATCACGTTTACCATAGCTTTCTCCTACCTTCTGGTTTTGAAAGTTCGAGCCTTAGCTTGCACTAAATGTGAACAATGAATTCAAAGGACACAAAAGCTAGCTAAAAGCTTTGCGTAGCCGCGTTCAAAATTGATCAAGAAAACCGATCAACACCATTGCTGGTACTGCACGTTTTGTTTAAGAATGGGTAATCTGACTCTTAAAAATACAGTAACAAAGTCTTGTATTCTGCCTAAAGTACCAAAAACATAAAGATACGCCCATAAACATACCACTAGTTCAATTCAATAGTCCGGGAGCACAGTCACGTACGTAGTGTTCCGGATCATTCCAATATCACACGTTTATGTGGGTTCATAAAAACATATAGTGTTAGAGTGTCTTGAAGCACCACATGACATTGCTCCCAAAAGCATTTAGTAATTAGACTACTAGAGAGTAACACTTTGGTTTGAATTATAGTTTATTAATTATATATTGTGGTTTTAAAATTTGTTAAATGTTCATTAATTTGACTTGTTTAAAAATTTGTTTTGACATGACAAGCAAAAACTTAGGATCAAAAAATGAAAAATATCAATAAAACTAAATTTGTCTAGATCTTTTCTAAATTTTTCTAAGTTTGATTAGTTTTTTATTTCTTTTATCGAGTCAAATCAAAAGTAGTACATAGAATATATATTTAGATAAAATTATAAAATATTCACTAACGGGAAAAAAATATTTATCATCTTAATAAACAGATATTTTCAGCTCAAAATCCACCCAAATGCAAAATAAATGATGGATGGGTCATTCCTAAATTAATGTGGACGGCTATGTGACATTAACATTGTACAATAAATTCCAAGCTGGCAGATAGTTGGCCACACAAAAATCACCTGACACCTTGTACACCGCTATCACTTTTAATGTACGTGTGACATAATTTTTCAGTGCCAAGCAGGAATTACGTAGCGGTACCCAACGCACATCTCAACCGTCTAAAAATGTATTGGACAGTCCGGATTTTAAATAAAATCTTTCAGAGCCTTGAAAGAATTTATTTAAAATCAGGACCATTAATTGCAGAGATGGATAACTTTGATCAGAAATTACGAGTACCTCGTCAGACACCACGTGATACTTGCTCGTCAATGAAAATTTACTCATACGTTTGGCAACACTTTCCTCGTCCCACCACCAACCTAGGCTAGCTAATGTTCTCTCTCACTATAAATCTTAGTTTCACCCATTGTCCGAGAGAGAGAGAGAGAGAGAGAGAGATGAAGATAGGTCTTGCAACTTTCGTGCTCGTTTTCCTTGTTCTCAACTCTTCTTTCCTTCAAAATGCAATGGCTGGTTCAAGTAAGAGTCTTATACCTAATAAATTTTTCTTCTTCCTCATTTTTTATTTTTTATTTGTAAACAAACTTATTCTTCATTTCTTCTTGCCGTACAAATAGAAAATATAACAAAAATCCGAAACAATAGGTAAACATGGTTTTCAATAAAGGCCGTTAAGCGTGTCGTATTGATAGTTACGCAACAGAATTTTGGGCATCCGATACTGTTATTGACCCAATAATACGGCCAATATTTAGATGTATCACCTAGGCTGTTACATTTTCCGATACCGCGATTTAAAATCTTGTAGGTATGACTGTATGAAAATTAATTGTTGAAGCAGCTTAAAATGTTAGGAGGAGAACTACAGAGTTATATATGGGTGTCTCAAATAAATTAAGGACCCATCGAAGCTCCTCTTAATTATTTGATGTAGTGTAATGTCACACGCACGGCCACACCTTTTTTGTTCAAAGATTTAATTTGCAAAAGAATAGCATTTCACATACGTGCATTCATTAGAAAAAGAAAAATTTGACCGTCAGCCCAATGGGCGGACAATAAAAGTGTTATTTGCACCATTACCGGTTAAAGTGCATTCTTACAGGTAATTTTTTCTTTCTTTCTCATGTGTGACGTTTGTGGTTATTAAGTTCTTAGATTATTATCAAATCAAACAAAATATGGCTCCGTCGATTCGAACTTGAGACTTCTCTCGTTGCTACTGAAAACCACTCTCCATACATGCATCTAGACCAAAATTAAGGCCCAAGCACATTTTTTTTTATTTTTTATTTTCACTGCGGATGTATTTTATTTTATTTTAATTTTCTAATGATTGATTTTGTAATATATGTGATTTTGTTGGGAATTAAATGAAGGTTTTTGCGACTCCAAATGTGGGGTGAGGTGCTCAAAAGCAGGAGTGAAGGACAGGTGCCTGAAGTACTGTGGAATATGCTGCGAGGAGTGCAAGTGTGTGCCTTCTGGGACTTATGGGAACAAGGACGAGTGCCCTTGCTATAGGGACAAGAAGAATTCCAAGGGCAAGCCCAAGTGCCCTTAGAATGTTGCACCAAAAAAAAAAAAAAAAAGTGCCCTTAGAAATTGCGTGTGAGGACTTTTCAGTATTTGGGAAATATAATGTGGTTCTTTGCAATAATGAAGAGTACTGTGTGAAAGAGAGGGAGAAAGAATCCTATGATGGTGCAATGTTTGTTTGCTTGCTGTGATGGATTTAATTATTACATGGTAATTAATGGATATCAATTTTTAAACAACTCATTCTACAATGGAGTGTTTGTGGATTGCAAATTATTGATATTTGAATTATTTTGTAATGAATTTATAAAAGTGTTTGCATAATATGTGTAGAAATTAGATTTGACAGAAGATTTGGTGCGTAAAAAATATAATGAGGAAAATCTTTCGGATGTGATACTTGCATTTTGCATTTTCGAGTTCATTTCTGATGATACATTTTAACATAATGAATTCCACAATCTGTGAAAAAACATTTGCTTGATCAGAGTCATACTTATAGTCCCTTGTCCCGCTCTGCCTCGTTTCTTAACATGATGGGGTTAGCTTGAAACCGGCTTTCTAGATGATGCTACCTAGCTCTCCAGGTTCCGTTTACGAGCATAAGTGGTTTGATAGGATGCCTTTTGGAACTGTCTGACTTCATTTTCCCGTGAATTGAGAAATGATGGCGATGTCGGAGAATAATTGGGTCCTTATTTACCATTATAATTTGGACTAACTATGATTTTGATAAGAAAATAAAATATTGATGAGTGATGATATATAGTTAAAAAGATTAAAAAAAAAAAAAGTAAAAACAAAGAAATAATTTTGTGATTTATTATATGGTATTTTGCTCGAATTACATTTAAACAAATGGAACCTACATTGATATATACGCTAGGAGCAATCGATCATTGATATTTTTAATAAGTACTCCTAGTTACTCAGGTTGCCTTTGGACTAATTTTTAATAACTTTAAGTCGAAGACAAGGTGTTTGGACTAAAGAGTATTTTGGACTCTTACAAAATACCAAAAAGATTAATCCAAAAAATTTGTATGCTGAACTCCTCAAAAATACCAAATAGACTCAATTTTTTTGGCCAAAGGCCAATGCCTTTTGTGGTTTTGGAGCCAAGTCAGCCAAGCCACGTTTTAGAATGCTCTCTCTCTCTCTCTCTCTCTCTCTCTCTCTCTCTCTCTCTCTCTCTCTCTCTCGTACAGTACCAACATTATGTGGGATCCATTTTTAAAGTCTCACAAATGATTCGATCTGCTCAATAATTTTGAAATGAAAATTCGAGTTGTCTTACAAAAAAATCAACTCAATCAAATAATTGTAAATAATCCAATCGAAACTTGAAAAAAAGTACTCGTAACATAATTGTATGCCCAATACACTTTTGTCTAAGGGCTACAATTATTCCGATAGGAATGGAACCTCTTGAGATTGAGTTGGATTCCACTACTGCTATAGCGTTGATTAACGAAGACCACCCAGCTCATTCTCCTCAGTTCATCTTAATCAAGGAGTGTAAAGCGTTGATGGAGATTACCAGATGAAGCTTGAAGCACACACTCCGCGAAGGGAACAAGGTTGCGGACAAACTTGCTAACATGGGGGCGGATCAAGAAGACAAAATGGTGTCCCACATTACTCCGATGGATGAGATTATACCATTCCTCGAGGCAGATATGAGAGGAGTGATGTTTGAGCGTATTTAGTTTTTTTGTTGTTTCTTTCCGGTGTACCAAAAACAAACAAATATAATACTATAGTGGCAAGCCTATTATTGAGGAAAAAATTTCCAGTGCTGAGCGGGCACGGCCATGTGGTGCGGAGCGTGTATCTTGGATGTCTAAATATGTTTTGACGGCTCAAATCTCTCTCACGCTTTCTCTCTTTAAAATCTTGGTCGCCCAAAATATTTTTGGACAACCCAAATGCTCGCTCGGCAGTCTCGGCACAGTAAAATTTCTCATTATTAAGGGAGCTCACAGCCAGTCCGAATTGTCTCTCATATGTGGCATCCTGGCCACGTGCAGTGTACAACGTTACAGAGCACAGAGGACTCTATTTCGGTAGGCGGTCCCCCATGGTCGATGTTTGTATTGCACATGATGAGCCACTGGCAAAAAGCACAGGGTGCTCTACATCGGACGTCCTCTCTCTTTCAGAAACCAAATGGAACAACCTCAATTTTAGTACATATGATTGCAACATCTCATCGAAATCTGGCCATTCCTTTCATGTTTCAGCAATCGACGCAAGTGGTAGACCCCTAGAGATACATTTCTTAAAGGTCGTTTCGCTATGGTAACTGAATGTTCAGCCAGCTTATAAGTAATCCATTATTAGCTAATTCTGCTATCCTATCGTTAACTTCAGAACTTTAGGATTAGTCAACATTCATACAAGTTGGCTGAACATTCAGTTACGATAGCGAAACGACCTTTAAGAAAAGTACCTCTGGGGGGTCTACGACTTGTATCGATTGCTGAAACATGAAAGGAATGGCCAGATTTCGATGAGATGTTGCAATCATATGTACTAAAATTGAGGTTGTTCCATTTGGTTTCTGAAAGAGAAAGGACTTCCGATGTAGAGCACCTGTGCTTTTTGCCACTGGCTCATCATGTGCAATACAAACATCGACAAGGAATCTCACAAAAAACTAAAATTCCTACCTTTTGGCAAGATCTATTTTGCAAAAAAAGTGATTCAGTGGAAAAGTTGTAGGTTCGAGTCCCACAACTTTCTTGATAACTAAACACACAAAAGTTAGGAAAATTTGATTTTCCCATCATTTCTCATCCTTTCCGTGCAACTGAACAAGACGTGGGTTGAAATGTTATGGAGAGGAAGTTGATACCCATATTCATAATTGAGTCGAGGTTAGGCTACTGTAGATTCTCCCAACACACAGGAAGAAAAAAGCCATGGAAGGGGTAAGAGAAAACACAAGAAGCGCAGCATATGTATAAAAAACTTACACTTTGGCTGGTATATATAACATCGAACAGCAGGAAGCACTCCTATTCAACAGCACATATTATTCTATGATTTCCAGTCGTCTTCTTTCCTTTTTTTCTTAATGCATACTCACAGGTTACAAACTACAGTAGTTCAGATTTCCCAAAAGTACAGTACAAAATGACACACTGGTAATAAAAGCTACAAACACAACATGGCGAACGTAAGAGATCTGCGAAAATACATATAAGACCGAAGACGTATGATATGTAAGTTTCCCCATCTGGTGTTAGCAAAAAAATTCATAAGAACTGAGCACCGACTTGTTCATGGCTAAGCATGTAGCGACATCATTTTGTCGAGGACCTTCTTCCCATAAGGATTGGAACGCAGGGTGGGAGCGTGCGCCCGGATCAGGTTAAGCAGAGTGCTACGGATAATTCCCTGCTTTCACCAAAAAACAAGAATCACGTCAGAGTTGAACGACATGAATGGATGGAAAAAAGAAGAAGCTGAAACCCGCCTAACAAAATGCAGTAATACCGCATCAAAAGTGAGAGAATCAATGATACCACATCTGCCAAAATATGTACATTCCAAATTTTGTGGAAAATCATAGTCTACCGATGTTTAATCATAGCCGCAAAAGTTCCAACCAATGTGGGATATGTAGTGCTCCTGGATTTATAGTCCAATTTGATGCTTTAACTCTCGCTTGAAATTCATGAATCAGAAATAAATATGAAAATCAAGAAAAATTATTCTTTACATTTCCTGCGAACAATTGTTTTGTCTCTTAAGGAAGCTAGCGAAAAGTCTTTTTTGGAAACACAGGAACTATATTTTCAAACTTGGAGCTAACAGTCGATCAGGTTTGCATGGCCACCTTGATTCGGGACCTCAAACTGTTCAGTAAGATGCAAATGTTCCCTCGTCCAATCATAAGTCCCTTCTAAAGTAACGGACATAAAAATACGTACACCTAAGAAACAGAGAAAAATTGATCACGAACTAATACTTGATTGTAACCAAAAGCCAAAAGCTAACATTTGCTATTTAGCTCTAATAGACTAATAGTTGTGGGTGCGTGTGCAGGCATTAGAGATCAGACCTTCCCAACCTTCAATCTTAGAAATTCAGATACATGCCTAAAAGATGGGTATGGGAATGGTACACCTGTTGAAGAGTTAATTACACCATGTCATAAATTCGTAGACAGTACGTTATGATTGATTGGAAGTACTTGAAATCAAATGGGAGTAAAGGAATATACAGATTTCCTTCTCCCCTCCTTGTGGACTCCTTTTTGTTCAGACATCTTTAGAGGAAATTAAGATACTATATCCAAGTGCCTACATAGGATAAGGGTGTTGGGCACAATCCCAAACTCCTACCCAGGGTGGAGCCAATTTTAGGTTAGCGGTAGAAAATTAGATCTATATGCAAGTTATTTTTTTCTATTTACTCATGCAAAGAAATAACTAAATTAAGAGATTAACTATAACGTAGATATCCAGTGATACATATATTCCTACTTTACAATTGGTCCCAATGAATTATTATATTCCGAAAATAATGTACGATACCCTCATTTGTAATACTAACAACTCTCGAAAAGAAGAAAAAACTTGAGATTTCTATGCATTTTAGGCAAATAAGGGCAATTTATGAAATTTTGGAGGGGTCAAAATTGTATAATTTATCTCTAAACTATCAAAAACCTTGTGAGAAATAAAAGTGAGAGGGGTCAAGTGACCCCTCTTGTCCCTAAAAGGCTCCGTCCATGCTCCTACCCGTGTGATATCCATCAATTCCCCAAGGAACAAAGAGAAGATCAGGAAAGAATAAATATGAAGTTGGATATAACCTTCGACACCGATAATGCTTGCTGGATCACGAAGTTTCCAAAAGGATCAATCAGAAGCATCGAAACATCCGGACTTCTTATAAACTCCATGAGAATCTGTGAAGATATCTCCTCTCCTGACTCAGTAAAACACTTCTCCACCACGTTACTTGCATACTTGTTGCAGGAAAGAGACACAAAACTCCCCTCAAACTGCTTTACAAGATTGTCCTTGATTCCCGGTGTCTTGAGTCCCAGTAAATGTTGTACCACATAGTTGCTGAACATGAAGACACGTACAAATACAAGTATGTTAATCTTTAGATGCATTTTGGCTAGGAATAAAGCATAGGAATCTATTGTAGAAACAAACCCATAAGGATCTTCTGCTAGGTGAACAGCATTTGCTATTATCTCAGCTACAAGACTCTCTCTATATTCTCCTTGAAAGTGATCCACACATGACTGCAGCACACAGCACCCGTGCTTGTTGGTTGCGATTTGGAGGCAGTTATTTGCTATCCCTCTGAGAAGATACTGGAAAGAGAGCACATATTTCATAAGCAGAAACAATTAAATTGATTGTGTTGTGCTATGAAATAAAATGCTTGAGGTGATTCATGTGAGCACCGGAAAATATGGTGTTATAAACAGAGGAAATTCCAGCAATGGTTTGAAAAAAAAAAAAAAGCACAACACTGTAGTTTTCGGCCTTAATTTTTTTCATTTTGAACACCATTGTCTAACACCCACTGAACTAAGAATATTTTCCAAGAGTCCCTGACAATGTTTTATTTTCCAGAATTGTTTTTGAAAGAAAGTTTCTTTGAATGGTTTTACAAACATATTTTGTTAGTTTTTTCCATTTCCATATCTAGTTTCCAAAAGGATGCCTTTATGTAAGTTACCCAAAAGGGCCAAAACAAAAGAAAGGGACGTCTTTGAGGAAGTTTTGTCACAAGAACCCTTGTCCACCTTCATGTCGTGCAAATGCACGTCCCAACTGCGTTCAACATATGCAAAATAGACTGTTTTGCTGCAGAATAAAAGAAAAGAGATATGGGAAGGAAAACACAGTTATGATTCCACTAAGTACTAGTACGAAATATAGGAAGCCAACAAACCTCGGTTGCAAGGGTCGTAGGAACAAATTTGATTGTGTGCTTGCTCTGGAAGGGGAAGGTGGTCATTTTGGTGGTAAATGGATGGTGGCAGAACAGAGATTGACATTTCTGTGCACTAAGTTGAGGGTTTGTTAATCGCATTATGAGGCTTCTACCATCCATACAAGCCTTAGCCAACAACCGACATCTATAGTGTGTTAGTCGCATCATCCTAGGCCATCCCTTGAAAAGTGCTGATCGGATAGTGGTTAGGCATAACAACTCACTTAGAGAGCATTCCACAACAAATTATGTTAAACTTGTCCGGTTAACTATACCTTCAAAGTTAGCATATGAGCACGTGCCACCTATCCATTAGTGGTCAATTGGTTTTGAATTGGAAGCTCTAACAGGTTAAAAGATGAAGACTAGAATGCCTAATACAAAGGATATTTGATTTGTAGGCGGGGATACATGATACATCCTAATGTTGGACAATGGGATTGAATATGAAACCATATCCTCTTGAACGGAAATATCACTTGAATACTAATTGTGCAAAAGGGATGTCGAGACAGTTGATCATCTTCTCATTCATTGCCCACTGGCATGGGAGCTATGGACTTCGGTGTTGTCTTGGTTTGGTATTCAGTGGGCTATGTCAAGAAATGTCATGGAACTTCTAATTGCTCGGAGAGGTGCAAGAGTGGGAATGAGAAGGAAGCGATGTGGATGATTTGGCGAGAGAGAAATCAGAGATGTTTTGAAGGAGTGGAAAAGCCTTTGTTCAGAATCAAAAGTTTTTTGGTGAATAGCTTGTATAGTTGGGACAAGGGAGAATGTCATCCTTCCCTTGACCAATTTTGATTGGTTTGATCTTTTATTTTCGCATGATGGTGTATAGGACGTTTTGTGTTAGTGGCCCCTCTTTTGTATACAGGTAGCGTCTCTTAATGCTCTCTTTAATACAATTATTTACTTATAAAAAAAAAAACAATATCCTCATAAGATTAGGGAGTACCCAACAGGTAGTTAAGAGGCTTTAGTTAAAAGCAAGAAAGTAGTTAAGTTATGTCACAATGAGAGGAATCAATGAATCATCCTTTCTAAACACAAGGAATCAGAAACAAAGTACTTAGAAATGCAAACAAGAAAAAATTACAATGTGGCTCGTGTAAACATCTTTTCTGTAGGCAATACCTCAATGAAGTACACATCATTCTTGGTTAATTAAGCTATCGACTTATCTGCCATTTAGCGGAATCAAATTCAAGAATCGCAGATACTAAAGAAAAATAGAAGTGATAAAAGATTCAATTTGCAAGTGACTGCTTACTTTAGTAACTCATTGAATAAGTTATTGAAGTATGCCATCTACTAATGTATGTTATCAATGAGAATCAATTGTCAACAAGTGAGAAAGAGAGTTGGGCCTAGTGGTTGGGCCTTAACCCTTGAACTCTAGCTCATGAGGGCAGGGATCTAATTCCCACTTCTTCCCGTTCCCTTCTCCCTGCCAGTAGGCTAGATAAGATATTTCCAATTTACAAAAAAACTTCATTATCAGAACCCAAAATCCAACTTACGGCCATTAGATCTACAAAAACATTAGCTTATCGTAACGTAAGTCCAAATGTTCTTGTTTCTTGTCATAATACAACAGTTACAAGGATTTGAAATTAGATAATAAGTCCAAATGTTTGTCCCATAATAAAGGTTCAAAACAGATAAAACCCCAAGTTCCTTGAGCTCAAGCAAACAATTCCGACAATCTTTTGTTCGTCTTTTATTGAAATCAAGGCAATACCAATCACTCATTTGAACATATCAGGGCAACAACTACAAGAATATCTCGCTCACACGGTTAGACCCTAACCCCACCTTCCCAAAAATGAGAACTATCTGGACTAAACTAGGTACAATAACAAGTTTTTTCACTAGATACTAATAAAAACATAACTTAAAATTGCAGCATTACTCGAGTGTTATACACAAATAAGAGTGTTTGGTGCACATCCAACAAAGAGGATTGAGAAATTACCTTATTATCTTCATTAGAGAAATGAATCAAGCAATGCTGGATCACATGATGTCCATTTGGGTCAGTAGCAAGTACTACAGCGCCAGGGCTTAGAGCTGACATAACCATGGAAATTTGCCGTTGGCTAGTAATAGTCTCCAACAATCTCTGCACAACTCTAGTTCTGCAATCAAAACAACACACATAAGCATTATAAAAACCATAAAAAACATCAAATTAGAAACGAATATCAAACCATAACCGTACCCGTGGGGGTCGAGACATATACTAATGAGTTGAAATTGGGTCTTGGTTATTGCCCAAATCATTAGAGTCCTCTGTTCCTCATTGCACACCTTGACAAGCTTCTGAACAATGTAATTCCCAAACTGGTCTCCCGTCAACTCACCCAAATGGTCTATGACCTCCGACAACACCATCTCAATTTCGTCCTCATTCGGGTCCTCAAACTTCGTTTGCAAAAACCTACTCCCGTACTGATCTTTCGCCATTCTAACAATCTGACCGCGCAAATTCTCCAAGGAACAACCATTCATGAACTGTGGAAATTGATTCAAACTACTAGTACCCAGATTATACGACTTCGTACGCAAAAACCCATCAAAATTCTGACCAGAAGGACCAGAACTATCAAGAAAATTGTTCTTCTTAACAAAGGGCAGAATTGGGATTTGGGAATTATATTGGTTTCCCAATTGTTTCTTGGGTTGCAAGAAAGACCCACCAAGGTTTTGATTGATAGAACTCAAACGGGTTGAGTCAAAGAAATCTTGAGAGTAGGTACTGTTTAGGTGGGACCCATACCCACTACTCTCAGATACCAATCCAGGCCCTTGATTAAACCCAAAAGAAGAATCGACTCCATTGTAGGTTGCTCCCCACAGCTCGCTCTCAGCCGTCGGATAAGAACCCATCTGGGTCCCCACCATCGGATTCACGCCGGTACCACCAAACCCAAAACCCAGCCGTCCGTTCACAGCGTTCTGAACCCTAAACGGCGAATAACGCTCGCCGTTGGGGTTAAACGGCGGCGAAGAGGAGGTGAGGGTGAGGCGAGAGAGAGATGATTCTAGGGTTTGATCATCGACGGCAGGGGTATTTCGGTCAGTTGGGTAGAAAAAACTCTCCGATGACGGATTTCTGAACGGAGATGATGGGTTCCCAAATCTTCTCTCCATTCTCAAGAAAACGCAAGAAAAACAGAGTGAGAGAATGAGAAACTGAATGGGTTTCGAGAGAGAGAGAGTTTTGGGAATTTGGAGTGGGGTTTTAAAGAGGGTTTTGAGTGATGAGAGTTAATGGGTTTTTTCAATTTTTTTGAGTGGAGAAATTGAGGAAGGAGAAGCTGGAATTATGGATTTGGGGGCCAATGAGATGAGATTAACTATGTGTTTTGTGTGTGAGAGAGAAAGGGATTGTTGATAGTAAAGGGGGATTTGGAGAATGGAGAGAGAGAGAGGATAAATACAGGGAGTGCATGCAGTTTATGGAAAACATTTACATGCGGGAAGGCGTAGGCGAATGAAGGCTAGTCTGTCACCTTGGAGCTTATAATGGCCTGCTGTTACTGTTACAACCCACGCGGTTTCATGCTATTTCTGTTTTTTTAAAAAAAAATTGTTTTGTTTTAGTTTTTCAGAGATATTTTTCGGATAATGAACACAGAGAGATAGATAAAGATATGAGAATAATGAGTGATTTGAGAGAAAATTTATTGAAAATCAT
This sequence comes from Gaultheria prostrata, assembly GCA_036023075.1. NCBI lineage: Eukaryota > Viridiplantae > Streptophyta > Magnoliopsida > Ericales > Ericaceae > Gaultheria > Gaultheria prostrata. The sequence continues at coordinate 69,943 of JAXBDA010000136.1, read as the reverse complement.
GCGCCCAGAGAGAATGTGGTTTTGGAAAACTAAAGCAGATTGTACATTCAGCTTTTAAAATTAACCGTGGAAATTAATGATAGGAGTTTTAAGAAATTTGAAAATCATAAATCGAAAGTTAAAAAGAGTTTTTGAGAAGAGACAAAAATAAATTGAAAAATAGTAGCTTGCTGTTTTGTCTTATTTTTATCTTTTCTAAACTTTTGTTAGTTTGTTGATTTTTTTTAATTAAACATTCGTATTTACCAGAGAATTGTACTAAAAATTAGTAAAAAGATATAGCAGATGGAACAAAGAAATTTGGATTAAAGACTAAAGGAATCCAAAATAGACAAATATATATATATAAATATATATATACTCTTTCTTTTTGTGTCTTTTACTTAAGATATATAAGTTGTAAAATTGTTCTTAAATATTCTACTTCTCAACACAAATTGAAAAGGTGGGAACGTTAGAAAATGAAAAGGTATATTTTCATATCACTTTGGTAAATACAAAACAGAAACAAAATTATAGTACTTAGGAAAAGAGGAGAGTTACAATTATTTTTTCATATTTTCTTCAACTTAAAAATTGTCTTTGAACGTCAAAGTAATTTGTTTACTAAAGTACTCTATAAACTTTTAAGGAAATTCAAACAATATTTTGTTCATAAATTTTAAAATTCAAATACATGCTTACTAATAATAAAAGCCAAGCCACCACATTCAAAACTATAAACAAAGTCATGAAATATTCTTTTTCTAATGTTTGTTTCATTAGGAAAATTTACAGGGAAAGTATTCTTTTTCTAATAAAATGGACCTTTTATTTTGATTTATGATGATTAAATTTTTTTCATTAATTCTTGAAGAATACCTTTCAAATTTTCCACAAGTTAAAGTAAAAATAAAGTTGATTTGGTTTTTTAAATAGAAGCGTGAAAACAACTGTCCGATCGAACCCAAATTCACATTCAAGGAAGCAAGTTATCGAGAATAGAGATGCTATTAATATTTTTTCTCTTTTGGAAAATAAAAGCCTTATGCTAATTAATGTCACGTATTGTCAAATTTAATAGCATTGGTTTAAACAAAATATCCGTATCTCGAATAATGGAGACACAATTGGTGAATCAGATCATTTCAATTTGGGAAAAGGTATCAGTCTAACTTCAGATCATGTTAGAATATCACAAATTAAGTTTGAATATCACAAACAAATTAACTACATTTGGGAGCTTTCATTTTAGATTTTAATTTTTAATTTTTTGGCTCTTTGCCTTATTGAATCATGGTTAGAATGTATTTCGAATATGGTAAGAGCATTTGACAAAAATGTGCAGAATTAATTTTGCAACATCCATGTTCGGGAGATATGTGCAACATTCATGAATTGATTTAGTAGGTCTTTTTGTGACCAGAATGTGAAAAGTAGAAAATAATAAGTCCGGAAAACTCTTCTCACCCTACTTTTGCATTTTGCTTTCCTTCATCAAAAACCAAAAATCTATGTTAGAATTCATTTTGGGAGAGGATAGCCAAACAAGCAAAAGAAAAAAAAAATAAAAAATAAAAAAGGAAAAAAAAAAAGGAAAGCTCCCAAACACCCTCGTAGTGGTTTCCCCATCTCTTTCCACAGGCTTTGATCATTTGCATGACAAACAACCTTGCATTTTCATTTCACAGCGCAGGAGCGAAATATAGAAAACTGAAAATGACCACCAAATTACCCCATCACCACAAAAATTTGGAAGTCTTTTCTACCATCTTGGACCTCATTTCGTCTTCAAAGTTCAAATAATAAAGTCACAAAATGGTTCAACTCCGCGGAAATTGTTGGCAGATTTGTTTTGTATCTCATTTTATGCCTCTACTAATGACACGCAAACAAGCCTTGAGAGAGTTGGTAGCAAGTTCGAGTCAAGTTAACGACGCCTCTTGACACTAACCTCTAGGTTCCTCCTATCGGCCTCTTGCCTTGGATGGTGAGGTAGTTGCTATGGCTTTTTGGTCTCTTCCAAGATTTCGTTCGTGTTTGGAATTCCTATGGTCACGCCTAGGAATTGGTAAAGGCTAGAGTTGGTAAAGGCTACACTAACCTCTAGAGTTGGTAAAGGCTGATATTTATAGTCGCCTCCTCATCCAATTGAGGACGATGAAGTTGTGAGGTCGGATGACCCGTGGTTGATCATACTATTGATTTGAGGATTTGTCAAGTAAAAAACTTGGATTAGGTTTCACAATTTAGGAATAACATGATTTCGAAAGCATATGGGCATACATAAAATGGGTAATGTTCTAAAATTCCATATGATTGAAAGCTAGGGTCTATATTTCAAAATTTTAGGGAATATATAATTTTAAAAAAGTATGTGTAATTGCTGTAGAACTGCAAGCATATGTACTATAACTAAACCCTAAACCCTAAATCTTGTAAATCTGTGTGTATTTTGTACATCAAGCTTGTTAATGACTTTATGGACAAATATTCCTAGAGTCGTCACGGATCCAATTCTTCTGGCTTGCTTAAAAATACATAAATGTAAATGTGTATATATAGCGCTTGAGAGAGTTTTTTTTGCTGAATTACAAGTTATAAGTTCTGAACTCAAAAAACTCACCATACAACTTAATAAGCTGGCCTTATTAGTAGGCAATGTGATTGGATTAATAGGATATAATAGTTAATTTTTATTTGTACATGTTTATCCATGGCTTGTAAGAATCATGCAGAGCCGGCTTAAGAGAAAAGCTCAAGAAGCCTGGGCTTTTTTTTTTTTGGTCAAACGATAACAGATGGTATTATAATTCCCAAATAAGCAAGAAATTACATCAAGAATGTGACTCATCCCTAGATAAGGGATGCAAAAGCCACAACGGCGGATTATCTGTCCAAAGACTAGAATCCACACCAATAGAACCACGTCTCGCCTAATCATGAGCTACCAAATTACAAGAACTATGAGCAAAAGAAAAGGAACAAACTTGAAAACTTCTACTCAAAGTCTTGATGTCATGGACCAACACTCCCAGCTCTTGACTTATGGAAATATCCCCATTAATCATTTTAACCACTGCTTCAGCATCACTCTCAACAATAACGGATCCCACACCCAGCTGAATACCAAGGTTAACTCCTTCCCAAATTGCCGTAGCCTCCACCACCGAAGGGCTAGAACACTAACAGAGCTTACCCATACATGCAGCAACGAATTTTCCCATAGCATCCCGAACCACTACACCGTACCCACCTACACGAGACTCCTTACTCCATGCCCCATCTACATTAATTTTGAGAAAGACCCTTGGTGGCCTCACCCACAAGCTGTCTGATCTCTCCCCTGGAGTTCCTTCGGAATCAGTCACCAAAGAATTTGCCATCACAAACTCCTGCAAGCATGCCGCTGCCCTCTTACATATGCTTTCAGGAGAAATAACCTTGAAATCATAGACTGCACAATTCCTCCCTTTCCAAAGATGCCACATAATCACAGCGGCTAGTGCTAAGCGCCACTCTCGATTTGCCGCATTCTTCCATCGCGCGAGTAAAACATCCCACAATTATGAAAAAGAGCTCACTTGGAACTGCCCTACATCCAACTGTAGAGGAGATGTTAACCACACCCGACACGCCAACAGACATTCCCATAAAAGATGTACCACCGATTCTTTAGGCCCACAAAAAATGATAAAAATGGGGGCCTCTAATTGTTTAGGACCTTATATTGGCCCGGATAACTTTTGTCTGAGCCTTCAATACATAAATGATGAATTTTAAAGTATTTTAATGATTGTTTATTTTTAGATAAGTATACATTTATCTTTTGTAATGATTTTTATGAAGACTCTCCACTGACCGACCGTAATTTGTAGCAAAATATAGAGTGGACCTCATTTAGTGAGTTCGCTTTCGGTCTCCGGAATATTTGAGCCGGCTCTGGATCAAGAGTTCACCAAAGAAAAAAATTCATCAACACCACTGCAAAATAATATAGAAAGTTATGGTTGTAATTCAAATTAGGTTTTTTTTTTTTTGCTAGTTCAAACTAGGTTATTGGGCCAGTATCTTTTGTTTAGTGTTTTTTTTTAGGTGTCAAGTTTGAAACCTCTCAAGTGCTGTCAATTTCTTTGAAGCCAGTTTATATGAAGTTTTGCTTCGACTTTAATTGAGTTCCGGGCAAGTTGGTAGTGGGGTTGAGTATTGAGTTGCGCCCAAACTGATCCGGACACTTGAGTTGTGAAAAAAAGATGAAGTGATATGCTAAGTATAAGTAGTAGTCTATGTGCATGTGAGTAATTTCTCTTCATAATCTCCCCTCATCAAAAGGGGTAGAGACTTGATTTAATTTTTCTGGTGAGGCGATTATTAAGGCATTTGACTGTTGACTCTTATTAGTTTGAAGGCAACAAAAATTTATCCTCACTTCAATGAACCATGAAACTAAACAGCGATTGATTTCTGTTACATGTAGCTATCGAATAATCAGACTAGCTTGCATTCCAATTTCTAAGTAATTACTTATTCCGCGTAGGAACGGAGAATCCTGTAGTGCAGGGTGCACAATAGGCTTGTATTGAACAATCTGATCAATAGTTCAAAAGTGTTTTTAATGATTCAAATTTGCTAAAGTATTCTACAAGTAAGGCGTTATGAAGCCTGTAACGCAAGCCACAAAGTAATGAGTGGAATTTTGTTTTTCTTCCCTTTCATTAAGTGGGTGAACATTATTTATCTTATATGAGACGTTCACAGAGCTGGCCCTGAACTAAAGCGAGCGTTGTGGCTGATTTAGGCCCCCAAAAAACTATAAAATTTAAGGGGCCCCCCATATTTGAGTACCCCTAGGTAACTTTTGTAATATAAAAAATATATACATCGTCTACAAAAAAAAAGGTTAAATAGACTCTCCATTCAATCTATTGAACATGAGATGGTAGATAAAATTGATTGTTATGACATAATTAGTACTTTTGCTATTAAAACTGTAAGAAGACTGATATTTAGATGATGTTTTTAAAATCTTGGAAAGTTCAGTTTTAGTTTTAGGATTAGTAATATTTAAGTGATAAGTTTCAAACCTGGGAATGTTTGGTTATTGTTGTATATTTCTTATTGATGAATAGTAGTATTTGTTTTTTGGAAGTGTAATTTACCTACTTATATTTTGGACATTAAGATTTTGAAAAAGGTCTCCTTTTAATTTTCACTTTAACCTCCAAAAAATTATGGCCGGTTCTGGAGGTTCATTTCGAGCTTTACTCTGATAACAAACACAATAACCCAAACCGTCTGTAACAATTATAGGCCAAATTGGTCCGAATAACATTTTGTTTTGGTTCATAATCTTCTTCCATAGTTTAAATCCAGGATTAAATTATCGGACCAAGAATTTATCGACATCAAATTGGTTTAATTTTTGGGGGGGAATAACTAGAAATCAAACTCTATAAATGAACGTTTCTAGTCATTGGAATAACGCGCAGAGTGAATCACACGAAAAGGAGATAATGCTCACCCACTTTGGATGACTTAACGACATTGCTCTCCAAAAGTATTGATCATCAAGACCGAGAATTTCAACCAGCACCCCATTATGGGACCCCAATTATTCCATAAAAGGAAATATTTTGGTGGTTTATCACTCAACAAATACTCCCAAAACAGAAAATTTTTGACACGCTAATTTTTGAGTCAAGAGTCATTAGTCTCGAGTCTTGTCTCTTCAGTCTTCACACTCTGCATAAGCTATGTTTGCATCTTGGTCTGGTCAAAACTGTCAAAACCATCTGCTCTCCTCGTTCCTTGTACTTACGAGAAGTCGTGTAATTTTTTGATATAAAAACATTCAATATCTCTAAATAATTTTGAATTTTTTTTATGAATTTTAAATAAACTATTTTGATCTCAAAATTGCGCAACTTTTGTTAAAGCATTCAACTCAAAATTAATTGATAATAAGTGGAGAGTCCGTCAAAGCTCGTGTACTAATTTTCGAGGTGATAATTAACTGAAGTGGGACAAATTCTAACACTCCCCGCACGTGCAACCCCTGACTCGCACACGTGCGACCGCTGACTTGCATGTGGAGAGGTCAACAAAGAATCCAAAACATAGGGATTATAACAAAACAAAGTGCAACTATGACACAAATAAAGGGGAAAAGGTTCTCATGAGGATATAGCGCAAAACAAAGGGGAAAAGGCTCCGAAGACTAGCATTCATACCATATTTAATAAGCATCCAACTCAAAACCAATTAGTAACGAGTGGAAAGGCCGTTCAAACTTATATACTAGTTTTCGAGGTGATAATTAACTGATGTGAGACAAATTCCAACAACTTTTCACTCTCTTTTTGTTGATAGTTTTTCAGGGTTGATAGTTTTATATAGATATGAAACCATCGTAAATAAATTTGAGTTTAAGGAGATTATTGGATTTAATTTTGTTCACTCTCTTTTTGTTCACCCTCTTGTTACCCTTTCTGATCCTATTGGTTGAGATAGTGTAGATCCCACAAAAAAAAATGTGGGGAGGTGTTGTGCACAAGCTGCTGTGCAGCATGTTGTGCATCAAAACTGTGTAGTTTTGATGTTTTTATGGGTCTCCAATTTCTGCTGAGAATGGTTCTATTTGGGGCCCTTGAAAACCCTTTTTTTTCCTCGCGCCAAAAACGTCTAAAACGTCGAAAGCTCTGTTTATGACGAAGGTGTTTTTGACGAAGTGTTGCCATGTTTGTGGGATTCAATCCCACCAGAGCATGGGACACAACAAAGTGTTACCAAAGTGTTAAAATTGAAAGTGTAAATTGTAAATTGTTTCGATTAACCTTGACCAATCTGAGTAAACAAAAACTATGTCATCGCCACAAGCATTGGACTGGATGTAAATGACCTGAAATAGAGGCTTGCAGGTTTGTACTCTTCACTACGAAATTTGTATTGGTGCTTCACAGTCAGTTGGTAAAATGGGAAAAAAAAAAATGGGGTTTTCAGGGGCCCTAAACAGAACCCTTCCCGGCCGAAATTGGAGACCCAGAAAAGCATCAAAACTACAAAGTTTTGTTGCACAGCAGCTTACGCACAACACCTCCCCCACATCCAACAAAGCGATGTCATTCTTACCTAAAAATGTATAACATGGGTGAGACCTATATCATTTTAACCAATAAGAGGCATAATGTTCACCCTTTTTTAAGAAGGGTGAAAAAAATCGCACTCGAATATTATTTCCTCTATTGCCACTTTGGAATATTATCTTACCAATTTTATGGAAAACTACCTGTTGTATATTTTATATTTTTTCTTAAATCAATAATATTCTGGGAGTACTTTGTTTTCTTTAATTTATTTTCTGAAGGAAGAAATTTTGACTAGTAAGTTTTAGAGATGTAAAACAAATTTTATTTTATTTTTTGACAAAAAGCTGTAAAACAAATTAAGCTAGAGAAATTTGATTCATTTCTACGGTTTGTTATGGAAGCAAACCAATTTTACCACATTCAACAATTCTTTAGATGGGGCTCTTAGTCCATCTTGTTGTACCTCATAGCTTCCGAGAGAAAAGTCTATGGTTCGAGTCTATAGAGAGACTTCGAACGTCCTTTGGTTGTTAACACACCTACTTTCCCGCTGATATATATTGTATGGCTAATTTAGACCATCTCCAATTTTACTCAAATCATAAATTGGACTTAAATTTGATAAATATATCATCTAAATACTCTTACTTCCTTTACTCAAATCCATATAAAATGAGCTTTGCTTTTTTCCGGCCATAGGGGTTTGAGGTTGATAAAATTTGGTCACCCTTCAAGCTGTCTAAAATTTATCCGGTCATTTTATCTTCATTCAAATCAAGTACTATTGTATCCTTTTTTTTAATACCTCGTCTAAGTCAATTACCTTTTTATCCATCCTCCATAAAATTCACATTAATATGGGCCCAACCTTCATAAATTATACCCGATTCCTACTATCTTATCCCCTCCATATTTAATCCGTCCAAAATTTATTCCGCATTCAATCGTGCCCTAGGATTAAGATTTGGACACATTCCCCTCCAAATTTTATCAGGCTCTCCTTCTACCAAATACTCCTTATGGCCCCACTCCTGCCAACACCCTTTTGGCTTTTGCATTGATGTGGGGACGGAGACTGGTGTTGGGAAAGGAGGGAGAGAGAGATGATGGGCAGGAGAGAGACAGAGAAGTGGCTCCACCACTTGCCCTTTTTTGTGATTTGTTTTATTTGAGATAAAAAAACAAAACAAAAAGACATTTTATACAATTGTTCATTATCCAACTCCTTATATTCTTCTTCCACAACAACAAAAGAAGCCAAATACTACAACTTTTAATCTCTCCTAAATAAATATCCCTCCAACCATATCCACACCTTTATCCCATCTTATTAAATCTCAATTTTTCTCTCCAAACATATCCCGCTTAACAAACAGGCTGTAAAAGGATTAAATCGACTAAACCATAAAACTAAAAATACACTCCCTCCGTCCTAATTTGTTAGTCCATTTTTAGAGTTTGTGCCACTTTTCAAATGATTATATTTCATAATTTATAATTTTTTATGTAATTTTAAAAACATCATCTTATAGAACTAATCGAGATATATCAAACAAGATCCATATTAGACATAAAATTACATACCAATTTTAAGATATCACTAATTTTTTCTGATTGCAATAGAACAAGGATAAACAAATCCGGCCAAAGAAAGTACAAATTTTGGATACAAGTCATTTTAACTCTTGCTCAAGTTGTCTAAAACCCATAACTTTTTAGGGGAAACTCAGCTCTTGACTTGATGCGTTGACACTGAAGCATAGTGAGCCCGGGAGTCCGGTCCCTTCAGATATGTCAAATTCGGGCCCAATAGAGGAACTGAACCAATGAGCCCAATACCAACCCAACCATTGTCAGGCTAACCTTCTCCCCTTTCCCGACCCGAATTAGGGGGCAAAATGGACTTTCCAAGTTCTAATCCAGCTTGCCCAACTCATTATTAGTCGATATCCGATTAGCTTGATTTCACATGCTTATTTTGCTTGTCAAGCTCTACAATGTGGACAACTACAACTATCAAAGTGACACTACAAAATGGCTGAATTGCACGAGGCCACTGCCGAACAGCAGAGAAGCCGTCACCGGAAAGCTTACCAGTGCACAAGGGTGTCGACGGTCTACCACTCATATACTACTAGCTTCTATTACTCATGAAAGCCAAGGAAATTTTTCAACAAAGGGAAACTTATTTGAATTGAAGAACAAGCTAAATTTTATTTTGATATATTAGTCTGTTTTTTTTAACATCACAAATGTTTAAATACATATATGAGTTTATGTGTGGAAAATTTGAAGGATGGCAGGGCCGGTATCTCAATGAGAAATGCTATGGGTGCATGAGTGGCGTACCCATAATTTTTTTCCGGGTAAATTTGTGTGACTTTGATGCATAAGTATTCTGTTTGTAGAATAATTCTTACAATTGCGAAAGCAGATTCACCATGGTACGGCGTGGCCTACATTTTGCCACCAAGGGTAGAGCCTTGGGCGCAGTAAGACCCGACCCCTCTGTCATGTCCACCATTTCCTCTCCATCTCTCTCCCATTCAAAGCACTGAATTAGCGACCCTAACACCAAACCAACCACTCTCATAGCCAACCCTTCCCCGGGGCACCTCCGCCTCCCAAACCCGAATGGAAAAAACAAAAACCCGTCAACATCTCTATCACCCCACCTTTCGGGCTTGAATTTCGTGGGCTCGGGCCATAGCTCAGGATCATTTTGTATGGCCCAGATGTTTACTATTAGCATCGTGCCACGTGGGATGCGGAAGCCGCCTACAGTGCATTCTTCGGATGATTCACGAGGTGGGTTCAAACGGCTCGGTGGGCACATTCAGAGTGTCTCTTTTATGATTTTGTTGAGGTAAGGAAGCTCGTTGAGGTCCGACTCTTCAATTAATCGATTTTGCTCCCCGATTTTATCATTGATTTCGGTAGATGCCTTCTCGAGGATGTCTAGATTGTTTAGTAGGAATGATAAGGCCCATTCTATTGTCCCCGCTGAAGTGTCGCTCCCTGTTGTTAACATAACCTGTAGTCATCATAAAGCAAGTCACATGCATTAGTTGCCGCGTAGTTGAAGTATGCATTGTTCAAATTTTCATCAAATTCATATAGAACTGTGGAAAGTGTCATGCGGCAAGATTTTCACGTCACCCGTCACATCAAACGATTGCAGACACTTCAGCGTTTGAATCTGTGAAACGACTTTCCGTTTAGTTTTGGATTGCATCTAGGTGCTTTTCTATATGTACAATTCTATTCCAGAAAATGCAAGGGAGAGAGAAAAGTGAAAACAATACCTGCAAGAATCCTCTGATAATTTCGTCGGTGTAATACTCCGGTTCATTCTCTTGGAGCGACAACAGCACATCAATCATCGTCTTGCTCCTCTGCTGATCGCAATAGTCCTCACTCTTCTTCTCCTTCCTATGCTCTTCAATCAAATCTTGCATGAACTTATCCCTCTTCTGCTGCAACACCTTCAACCTCTTAACAAGCCCATTTAATCCAACCCAATTCAAAATAGGCATGAAATCCCCCATATTCGTCCCCCCACTCAATTCAAAAGTCTCCATCACCATCTCCTTAAACTTCCTTGATTCATCCTGTTGATGAAATTACAGGATTAAATAACAAACAGTTATAGGCAATCATGACAAATTTATCACAGATAAACTAAAATCTAGCTCTTGTCATGCTCCCTCTCTATCAAAAATATGATTCACTTTCATCCTATACATAATTGGTGCGTTGAAAATGTCATGAACAGTTTTTTCTTTTATAACCAATGAAAAATCTAATCGAGTGAGGGTTCTTTTCAGGAAGCGACACAAATTGAATGCGAATATCCAATTGTGCAAACTAAGACAGCCCATATGATTTAAAGCAACGACATTGTTTATGTTTTTCTGGTATATATTTTCTAAGAAAACATGTTCTATACAAACAAAACTCTGAGCAAATATGCAGGAAGCGAGGAGCTTGCTTGTTGTACTCAAGACACAATGATCCAGCTGTGATTTTTCATGGGGCCCACCTGATAAGTCTCAAAATATATACATTTAATCCGTGTAAGATACATTTATTACGTCCTTAATCATATTTATTTTTACAATTATTTATGGATTTTCTTTTATTTTTTTTGTGATTGTAGATCACAAGATTATGGATTCAGTCAACAAAAGTCCCTCCAACTCAATCAATATCAACAATATATCGTGACCAGTTAGGCTTGGTTGATTTTATCAGAAAAGAAAATGGGTTTCTAATACAATCATATGTATTTCATACTTAAATTTCACAATCCTACTAGCTGTTCAGTATTCTAAAACAAATGAGTCATTCATGCAACTATCAATACACTTATGTTTTTGTATTCATTTGATTTCTTTCGATCATAATTTTTTACTTTTTCGATTCCTCTTGTCGAGACAAATTAATAATACATAATAACTTGACGCAAAACAAACTACAGCGAAAGGAAATTAAATAACGATGAAAACATAGTCATGTTACTTATTAAGCCAACCCTGGCCTAATAACATCACCTGCTCCGATCAAGTCAACGGCCCCCTTGTGAAACAATACCAATTCAAGATTTCGTTCTTATTACAATATTCTAAAACTCGCTAGTTGGGCAGAGAAGGGGCGCATAGGTCTAGCCGCCTAGCGCCCTCGCCGAAGACTAGCGCCGATTAGTCGGCTTCCTAATCTAGGTGTTGGACCACTGCCTAGAGCCTAAGCGGGGACTAGTCGGCTTGGGTGACCTACTTTTAGAACACTTATTATAAGTCAGGTATCCGAGTCCACTTTTGCGCCCACTAGCCCTGTCCCACAATCTCACCGCCCTCTTGCAAGGAGCCCAATTAAAGTCGGAGCTTTTCGTTGACGAATTTCTCCAAATCAAGAAATGAAAACTAGAATACAGAGTAAAGTTACCTCCAAATCTGCCTTTTTGTCGCCATAATATCTCTTTCCAGCAATCATCCTCATGATATTATTGACCGTCATCTCAAACAAAACCGTTTTCATATCCACCTTACAAAAACCCCCATTCGAGGAGGATTCTCTATAAAGCCGATCCAAAAGCAACCGGACCTCGTCGACCCGAATCGGCTTGAACATCTGGATTCGGTTCGCCGACAGGATCTCGGTCGAAACAAGCCGCCTCAAGTTCCGCCAGTGCTGGCCGTAGGAGGCCCACACGAGGGTGGTGTAGTTGTAGCCGAGGTGTTTTCCGGCCAGCAACTTGGGGCGGTTGGCGAAGACGACGTCGTTGGTGGTGAAACATTCCTCAGCGGCGGAAGGGGAGGAGACGAGGAGGACCGGGCGGGAGCCGAACCGGAGGGAGAGAACCGGGCCGTGGGTTTTGGAGAGGGCGGATAAGGTTCGGGGGAGCGGTTTTTTGAGGAGGTGTAAGTGGCCTATGATTGGGAGGGAGCGGGAAGGGGTTGGCGGGAGGTTTTTGGTTTTGTTAAGGAAGTGTTTGGTGACAAAGAAAGTGAAGATGAAGAGGACGAAGATGTATGGAATCTCCATTGATGTTTTTGATTGTAGCTTTGTGGGTTTTACAATTTTAGAGCAAAATGATCATCACAATTGGTTGATGGAGTGTTCAACTTGTTGGAATTTTTTATTACTTACTCTCTCTCTTTCTCTCTTTCTCTCTTTGTTCGTCAACTTCTGAAATTCGTGTTATTTTTTATTTTTTATATTTTTCAATTTAATAATGATTTTTATTATTTTGCAAACTTTGAATAATATGATCTAATATTTTTTTTAGATCCACAATGATTTCATGATTTTGTGAATTTTGGATAATAGAATCTAATATTTTTTTAGATAATTATCCATAATCATGATTTTGCGAACATTGAATAATAGAATAATATTTTTTGAGATTCTCATAGTAATAAAAAAAATAACACAAATTCAAAAATGGACCAACAAAGGCTGACAGAGAATACTTTTATTTAAATTCAGAATTTATCCAAATAGCTACACAAACTCCGTTCCGAGGCTTTCTTTGAAAAGAACAATTAACAATTTCTGAATTATCTGCCTATCTGGGTGCAATATAATATTATTCACTTCCCTTTAAAAGAGGATGAACAAAACTCTCAATCTCTTATTAGTTGAAATGGTATAGGTCCCACCTCTGCAATAATATATTTTTTGGTGAAGATGACATCACTTTTTGGTAGGATGATCTTTTTAGTACAACCGACACCATTTTTAACCAATAAGAGAGAATTTTATTCACTATCTTTAAAAGAAGGTGAACAAAATTGCACTCGAATTATCTATATAAATTAATGAAAATTCAACTATTGAATATTGATTATCAAAAAGTCAAATCATTGTGGGTAAGCAGAAAGTGATCCCCGTCCCACAAAAATAGTCTAGTTTTCGGCTTAACAGAAATAGTCTAGTTTTTTTTTAGGGAAAAATTCATTTTACCCCCTTTATTATGGGTCAGGTGTGTATTACCCCCATCACGTTTAACTTTGACTAAATAACCACCATGTGATCTATGGATTAGTTAAAAGCACCGTCTCATTCCGTCAAGGTGACAAGGTGTATGCAAAAAGTCGAAAATGTCCACGTAAAACGTCCTCACAACCTCTTGCTAACCCCTTTCAACCGAGTGCAATTTTATTTACCCTCATTAAATGAGGTGAACGTTGCCCTCCTTTTGAGTGGTGAAAAAAGTATGGGTTCAAAAAGTATGGGTTCACGAAATCAATACATTTTTTAATAATAATGGGGTTAGTTTGTGGTAGCACACATTTTTCATTAATTAGGGTGAGGGTAACCTAATAAAATTGCACTCCTTCCAACCCCACGAAGGCACAAACCCAGTAAAACTCATTCATGCCTATCACAACAATCCATTGCAATTACCACTGAGGTTGGAACCCTAGATCATAGCAGACGCTTGAAGCTCGATTCACAGACAGCGACTCTGCCTGTGATATAAGTGTATACATAATTGTATATATAAGTGTATATAAATAAATAAGTATACACGTGGCGTGTCCCCAGCCGTGTCGTATCCCCATTTTTTTAGAATACCCATGTCCCCGTGTCTGTGCATCATAGATTGGCACCAATGGAAACCATAAATTTCCTACACACTTGAGGGATATGCTAGATTTTGTCATTTTTCGATAGTGGGCTTATTCCATTTTATCCTATGTAGTGGTACTGATCATTGAGAGTGATCATTGAGAGAGGATAAAGATAAGTACAAGGGTCAAATGAATTCACTGTAGTCCGTTAGGACATATGCCCGAATGTCTCGTGGTACTTTTTACTAACAAAAAGTACAAGAAGTGAACATCCCCAACCCCATCAAAGAAAATAAATATTGCCATCACTAAGCAACTAATATTGAGAATGCCTATGAAAAGGGCACTATGCCCAACCCCTTTTTTTCAACTTAAATTTTACATCACGATATAGCACCATTTTTCTCTCATACCACAAAGTTCACCGCCTATGAACAAATAACCTAAGTTCTAAATCAGTCAAGAATTAAGCTATTCACTTTTAGGGGACCAAGCAACGACTTTGTCCCCAATGTAAACTTGTAATATGTATTTGACATGGAATTCTTATCGAGCGGGACACCCACACTTCCAAGTCAGTAGATTTGTTTTGAATACCGTCCCCCAAAAAAATAAAAGATTTGTTTTGAATAATCCCGCTACACTCTTTGGCTTTTGGCTTGCAAAAAAACTTTCCCGGGTTCATAAAGACAGAATTTATGCCCGGTATGTTTTTCGCAATCTAAGACCATCTTCTAGATGATCAGGTATTTGTAGAAAATGTTGAACTAACTATAAACTGGGGTGACATCAATCAAGATGACTACTACATATGCTTTGATCTTTCCTGAAAGAAACTTCTTAAAATTATCTCACTTCCGGATTCGGGGATGGGAGAGAGGATAATTGTAGATTTTTAGCTGATACACTATCCAAGATAAGCCACAATTTAAGCAGCTCATGACAACAAGGCCAGACCCATACCTGCCGGATGATGACAATAAAGGCAGCATTCAGCATTCGCACCCAGCCAAATAACCACAATTTCAACAGATTTGAGCAAAAAACTAAGCCAAAAAATACTGTTACAAAAATTGTCCAATGTCCAATGATAGGTGGAATAAGCAAAATGAATTACCTCGAGCTTTCTCCACTGTTTTAGAAAGGACATGGTGTCATGGATATCAAGAAGCAACTGCAATAAATTATCAGATGAGATGCGAGTGAACACCTCCAGGCGCGAGACATCGATGTCCCTCCAGAACTCAAGAAACAGAGTATCAGAGATGCACGTGCACTTGGAGTGTGCCAATTCCATCATGAGGTGCGTAGCACAATTTCTCTGGTGTAAAGATGAAAACAAAAATAACCAAAAAAGAAAAGAAAAGGAACCAGGCACCCGAAGAAAGTTTCAACTCTTAAAGAAAAAGTTATATTTGCAAACAAATAAATTAATCACAAAAATAATAGTGTCTGAACTCTTAGCATGAAACGGTAAAACCAAACACATCACCAGAAAAAAGAGCACGCATAGAGATATTTCAACAAAGAATAATTACATGGAGCATCCAAGAATTGCACTAGCATAATTTCTTCTGTCAAACTAATCTCACCCTAATATGTGCACAACGATATGTCTACTGACGAAAATATAAACTTATGAAGGAACAATATGCCCAAGTGATCATCATGTCTTGGGATGCCAATATGTAGAGGAAACACACCAAGGACACGTCTCAAGTTAGAGACAGGTGGGGACACGGTTAGAAACAGGTGGGGACACGGCTAGGGTGAATTCAGAATTCTACAAACTTCTTTCTGATCTCCATTTTTTTTTGGCCTTATTCGTGCAGTGTCCATATCCTGATTTATTCAAGCATCATCATATCCCATGTCTGTATCCATCTCTCAGGTCTGGTATATAAGGGCCTTGAACAATTCAAATTCCAAAAAGCCTAGTTTCTTCATCTCCTTCATGTGTGAACTTAAAAAGAGACGCCTTTCATTGTTCCTCGTCAAGCAATAGAGTGGTGGAGGAAGAAGAGATTATGGGGAACAAATTAAGCTCCGGAAACTTGACTAAGAAAGACTTCAATGGCTAATGTTGGGTCTTATCTTCTATAATTAGTTCCTGATAGATTTTTTAGTGGAACACTAGCTTATGCCTTATGGGGGCAACAGAAATCTAAAATGGGTGCTGCCTCTCCATCATAACGTTGATTACTACCAATACATAGTATCCAAATACAAATTCACATGGCAACTCATCAATTATCTAATACTACTAGAACCAGATGTCAAGAAAATCAGTTCGAAGGACATGTCAAACGCTAATACAACGTATCAGGTACACACAAAAACTAAAACTCTGCCTGTGAATATTTTAAAAGATTCAGTTAGATTCTTTCACAAAAAGTCAAATATTTAATTGAGCAATCAGTAGGAGTGCACGAAAGTATGGATCACGCCCTCAACAATATAGTAAGATCAAATCATTTTCAACTGCTAACAAGAATTTAAGCATCAGCAAATGAAAAGAAGAGCACTCCTGCTACTTACTTATCAACTGGTACAGTCTTTAGCTAATTGCCAAGCTTGCAATGGATTTTTGTTAAATTAGAGAAAAACTGTGAAAAGAAGATCCAGTTAAAATTCAGCTAAAAGATCAGAATCAGCAACAGATCCAGACAGGCATTACAATGGCTATAAGAAACATGATGGCGCGGTTAACATTTCCTAGCACTTTGTTCACTAGCAATTTCGCATGATCTAATTGTGAAGGAGTTCAGAACGTTATAACAGGAATCAAATCACAAACCGTCCACATCCCTACCTTCAATGCTGACATGTTCTTCATAACAGCAATTGTGCTATCTATAAGTGTTTCGGGTATATTCACATCCTACACCAGTAAAAATCTTAGTCAAACCAATCAACAACTGATTGATTATGATTTATGATAGATGAGCTCACTCAACTAAGCAATGAAGAAACAACAACAAAGTGACCATAGGAATTACATATAAAAAGCAACGTGTCCAACAACAAAGATTATTATTTAGTACCTCAGATAATCTTAGTATCTCCGATGACCAAGTATAATCATCAGCTACATAATCCTTAAGAACAAAAACAACAATTAATCAGGACCAACGACAGAGAAATAACAATAGCACCTTCTAGTGAGTAAGAGACTTGCGACACTTTGAAGGGCAAGGGTAACAAAAAAATACCGCAAGGTCCCAGCGGCCTGAAGCTTCAAAATGCGTCCCGCGTAGCTGCATGGAAAATACACCGAAACATCAACATTGCAGATTGAAAGATATAGGCAGTTGAAACAAAGGAAACACAATGAATAATGGACAAACAAAATGGGATAGATACAATGTTATAATCACATCCTACACCAATAAAAATCTTTATCAAATTCACAACTGATTGATTATGATAGATGGGCCCACTCAACTAAGCAATCAAGAAACAACAACAAAGTGACCCTAGGAGTTACAAAGCAACGCTAGAAAAGTTATAAAGCTCCAACATATAAGATTATTCTTTAGAACCTCAGATGACCAAGTATAATCACCAGCTACATACTCTACCTAACAAAGCACAAGGGTGTAGGCCCCACACACATTTTGTAGCAAGGGCCATGATTTATTTGATCTGATGGTTGAGGAGCATTCTCAAAGTTTCTATAAAGTGTCCACAATTTTTAACGAGTACAATTTCCAAAACCATCTCTCTCTCTCTCTCTCTCTCTCTCTCTCAAGACCAAATCTCCCATTAATTCTCTCTCATCGCACATCACCATCTTCACGTCTTCCACACCAAATCCTCTCCTTTATCTAATTTTGTTAGGGTTTTGCCATAAATATTAGTTGCACAATGAAAGACTAGAAATCTTGAAGAAATGTAGATGAGGGAAGGAAAATTTGTTCCATTGGTTGACCGGGTACCTGTCCAATGTACATCCCTAGAGTTGTAGTCCAAGCAACAATTGGTATTTACATTTTAGTGATGGGTACATGAAGAAGAGTTATGGACAGAGGTCACAGAATGTTAGTGAAACCCCAAGGTAAATAAAACTTTCGTTGACCTTTTCTTAATTTAGAAAGAAGGTTGGTCTCAGATTTTGACATTTTACTCTCATAGCATTTTGAGGTATCACTGTCTCCCATACTCTGAAAATAGGCCCCTAATTGTTCATAAACTTAAAATTGGCCTCTAAGGTTAGTATTATGGCCACCGCACCAACTCTTTGTCCACCAACTTTGTCCTTTGTTCCATAAGACGCAATCATTTCCGAAGAAAGAAATCTTTGTGATCTTTTATATGACTCGGTTTCAATTTTGGTTTTCTTTAGAAACTGCACATCAACTTACTGCTAGAAAGTCATCGTGAGGAGATCAAGCATCTTATCATCTGCTAAACGATGAACAAATGTTACTCATTCAGCCCACACAACAGCGGTAATCCCGAGACTTAAAGGTGTTCGTTGCACAGTAATTGCTGTTGAGAGATTGGCAAATACTTGGGGCCGAGTACTTCTAGTGAAGAATGTGATGGTGGAAGGATGAATTGAGCATAATGTATGCCATAAGGGTCGTATCTTCCATTATGCCAATTTGGAAAATGAGTAGCTGCAACTCCCGTAGGCCTGTACAGAGTTGTCCAAATCCGTTGCTGCTGCTCTTGTTTTGGCGAGGCTGAGAAAACAAAATTAGGAGGGCCCAAAACTAGGGTCCCCACGGGTGGAGGTGGTGTTATCTGGACCTGTGATCAACAAAACAACGTTTTCTTGATGTTATGTAATGTCATACTCTGCAAGAGAATGGAATGTAGGAACTGTAGCATATTATATGCAGTACAAAACTGTAAATGCTGAACCTATAGTTCATATGGCTGGACAAAACTAGCGGCACTTTTATTTAGTTTGGTATTGGTATTACCATCAACTGTTGTGCTGGATTTCCCTAATTCAGATAGCAATTCTCCGAACCACCTTGACAGCTGTAAATTATTGGCTACAGGGGAGAAGCCAGGATTGCCAAGAGCAACCCAATAGAAAAGTAGCAAATTGCAATCACCCTCAAACATAAAAGCGTAAAGATTTAAGTATCACTATGTCATGAACTTGCAAATGCAAAATACATGGTGATATGGCAATCTTTGCGATAAGAATACAATACCGAACCATCCTTCCAAATATGAAAATATAAAATTTGTATTGTCCTAAACATGTTATTTTAAAGTAATGCCAAATACCGGATGCTAAGTCCTTGTTCGAGGATATTAAACCAATTAAAGGGCTTTTTTGTTCTTCCAGAGCTGCCCTGAGAGCTTCAACTTCACCCTTATCTGACTGGTCGGTACAAGTAACGACATATGGAACTTATCAGGAAAAAAAAGTTTAACTACATAGTGGTTATTCCAAGAACCCCTCTCTCCGCAAATAGTTTCGCTGCAGTAGTATAAGAGAAACATGAAATAGCCATTGCAAAACCATGCTTCAGTTCCATTGCCCAGTAACATTTAAAAACAGCTAAATATAACAAAACTGGAAAGAAACCAGGTCAGCTGCTTTGCTGAAGCTGATGAAGGGTTGTCAGGAAAAGGAGTGGAGCAAAACCAAATTTGGGGCATAGAGAAAGGCAGGATAGTTTGATTTTGCATGGATGAGTGCAGGTAAGGGTTATGAAACTGCGTCAATGGTTAGAGCACATTCCCAACTTTATTAGTACTAGTAGATGCTTCCACTCCCCCGCTTCCAGCTGAGAGTGACAAGAAATCATAACAGTGCAAAAAATAAGACAAATAAAATTCAGATATAGTCAATAGAAGAAATTACCAGCGATAGTAAAATAGTAAAATGAGCTCACCTGTTTCTGAGTAGGACCCTGGTGCTGATCTTGAAGGAACCTCTTGTGCAAACGAGTGGCATTCCTTATTTTCTTTGTATTTTTCTCAGCAGTTACAGTGTGTGAAGAAACAACTCCACATTGTACCCTGTTTAGGATATTGGCTTCTGAAAGAACACCCCCTTGTTTTGATCTTTCATTTGGTATATACTGAGTAGGTTGAAAAAGTGAGTCGCCTTTTCTCCCAGCAATTTCCAAGTGCTTTATCAGACTACAGATGTGAATATGAGCTGAACATCTCTTCCGTGTCTTCTTTCTACCAACTGGAGCTATAGAATCCTGTATAATCAACAAAAGCCACGGACCCCATAGGCTTTAAACGCGTGGTGAAATGTTTAGACTTTTGACCAGGTTATTATTCCTAAGAACAGCCACATGTTGAAAGAACAGTAATCCTTATTTACCTTATCAGTTAAAACACCATCGTCCAAGGAACCAGGTTGGGCTAATGACAATTCCATATCCAAACAGCGAGGAGGTTTAGCAGTGATGACCTAAACCAACAAAATACCGGAACTAAAATTTATAGAAACAAGAAATTGAGATTAACCAAAAGGTCTAAAGCCATCAAGATAGAAAATTACTGCACAAAAGGCTCTTGAGTGACAGAAACATAGGATCCCACTGAAAATAACCACGCCACAATGCTGAACCTTCAGATCAAAGAAACAAGGTTAACTGAAATGTAAAGGTATCAATTTATGGAGACAATAATAAGATTCTACACGCTAAGCAAGCATCCATTCCATATGAAGCAAAATATATTACGTGCAGGCAAGAAGTGTACCACTATCTTTTCTCTCCTCGAGGTTAAATGGTAATTCTTGTTTCCTGCTGACAGCTGCAGCCTGAAAATAACCCAACACACCTCTTTTAGTCTCTCTGCTGGCATTTCCTACCCGCCCTCCCTATAGAATAAAGTAAGGTTGTGGCTTTGATCTTCTTTTGAGCCTTCGCTCTTCTAGCCGGATGGAACGCATTTTTCATCTTTTGAGTCTTTAATGAACCCTATTCTTAGGAATAAAGAACAAGTCATAGGTTACGTACTACAATATATTTATTACTTGCCTTTAGAAATTAACTCACTGGTTATACTGCATAAATTGTGGCTTCTTTGTGTTTGGGATGTTTGGTTTTGCCAGAAGACCAATAACGTGTAAGAAAGGAGAAAAAAACTAAAAGTGCGAAATATCGATAGTTGCTCTTTCAATTCTATTTGTTCAAAATGACCTCCAAATGCCCCTTCCCATCAACCAAATTCAACCGAAATAGTTACTATTTCAATTGTATTTTATTCAAACTGACCTCCAAATGCTCACAGCTACAGCACCTAGGAGTCCCATCATGCTAATGAGAGGGGCAATATTTCTGGGCCCAGAAAGGATATGATTTGTACTCAATAAGATCGGGAGCATTTGTTGGAATCTGTAAACAGAGAAAACATGCTCTATTACTAGCAAGGGACCAAAAAGGATTGTCAAATAAAACATGAAGAGAAGAAGAAAACTAATCTAATTTCTCAAATTTTACGAGATGACCTTATAGAAGATCTAATCTACATTAGATAGATTTCTGGCGCCAATGCAACAATGGTATGCAGTACAACTGTATAAGAGTTCACCTACTTAAAGATGGCTTATGCAGATTGGAGTCCGCTCTCCAACATTCCTGAACATTATACCATGCAATACCAGTGCAGGCAGCAAGAAAATCTGTCCTGCTCCTTTTCTATGCCTAAGTTTAACTTGTATCTTTCTGATAAAAGCAAATAAATAGGTTTTGTGAGCATCACAACCTTAATAGTCACCACTGGAATGCTATAATAAATCAGATGTAAAACAGCACTCTCGGATAAGTAGGGTCGCCTGATTTAATCCAATCTCCCTTTCTTCCAAAATTAGTTGGTCAATTCATGTTTCCCTAGCTTCCTATCGTATAAACCTTTAAAATTTAAAACCTAAGTGACCAATCCAACAAGCAAGAACGGAAGTCGGGCGGAGACCATAACAAAAACTTTAGAGAGGAGGGGATTCTTACAAGCACGTGTGTGTAGACTATGTACATATACCAGAGAACAGTATAAGCTTACGTAGTTACGTGTACAACTTCTATAGGGTAACGACATGTGTTATGTATCTGTAGTTCTGCACATTGTATATAAGATAAATGGCACAATAGAAAAACCCAAACATGTAACATGCACGAAAACAGTGGATAAGTGCTGGGAATCTATAAATTACTTGCACATCGTCACTATTTAAATACTCTCAAGGGGCAAAGCATGAGCTTTTTCATAACTACAGGCGCAGTGTCCAGTGTACAGCCACTTGACAACAATAATTCACAAAACGTTGAATATGTCCCCAAAAAAACAAGCTGCTCAAAGAATTTGTTAACTTTGGCTGATCTTACAATCTATTCGCAAACTAGAGCATGAACCGCCAATCCGCCACCCTAGGATGTTGTACATAGAGCTAAAAATGTACATAACAGTTGATATAAAGCAGTAAAATGGGCAATGAATACTGATAATTGAACGTTGAACGCATTTATCGCATTTCTCCTTTAAAAGTTGAAATTCCCCCAAGGGACCAACATTAAGGATGGAGAGAGTATGAAATCTTATTGCGAGTGAAACTACGGGTGATGGTGCTCCTTGTTGCTCGAGCTCAATCGTAAGTAAATACCTCGTTCATCTGAAACACAAACTCCGTCTCCGCTGTTCTCTGCAATTGAAACTCTCCAATTGATTTTCCAGTAGAGAAATCAACAACGACGACGGCCATGGCCACCGCCCCTTTCTATTTCCCCTCCGCAATTCCAATTCGAAACCAATTCAACACTAGAACCTCTCTTCTCTCTCTCCTGGCGCCTCCTCCACCGAAAACTCGACTCTATTCCCATCATCGCCGCCTCTTCTACCTCTCCGTTCTACCTCCAGAGCTCCGCCATGTGCGGCTGCTTTAGCTGCTGATGCTGTAATAGAAGCTGATGAGAGACCGTCAATCGTCATTCTCTGAGACAAGTTGTGATGTTATACCAAACAACGTCGTTTTGGGTACGTGACATTAGTTGAACCTAAGTCACGTACTTAAAACAACGTCGTTTTGGTTACGTGACATTGGTTGAACCTATGTCACGTACTTAAAACGACGTCGTTTTGAGATTCCCAAATAGGAAAACAACTTAATTCGTCACTCGAGATTCATTCGGAGATTATTAATCTGATCGAAACTGTCCAACATTTAGATCTTGTCAATAATGTAAACTTCGTTAATTATTAAAAAAAAATTATTCCTATTAATGCATGATCAGAGATGATTTGTGTGAATTTATTTTTATGAAAACAAATTTGACCACATTTGATCCAATCCTTTTATCAAAAAACAATGCCAATTTGATCGAGTAATTGCTCATGTCTGATTCATTACAAGATTATTACTAAGATCTTATTCGTTCATCATCTTGTAGACCTTGTCAAGATTATTAACCATGTCAAGAATCGCGTAAATCGATTATTGAATTATACATAATCGAAAACGATTTAAGTGAATTGTTTTTCGTGATAATAGAATTGCATACACGGGATCAAAATCATTTTCCTCCAAATATTCCCTTCTTCATCTTCGTCCTCTACTGCATCCGAAGAAATGTCTTCTTGTCTCAAGGTTCAATTCGCCTACACCACTACCGTCGATACGACGACGTCCCCGATCCCAAAGCCGTCGTGTCGCCGCCCATTCCGCCGTGCGACGTGAAGCTCCCCTGCTCCAGAATTGCATCGATTGTGAGCTCGATTTTGGCCATTAATCATGGCCGCCCTATTCCTTCTATTCTGAAAAGGTTAAGTTTTTAGGTCTCGGAGTTGATGGATAGTGTATTGAGTATTTGAGTAACTAGTACTTATTAATACTTTCCCTTTCTTCTTGAGAAAATCAGAATGGAAAACACGTTATTTCAGCTCCTTATAGCAAGTGAAGCATTCCACATTTTCTTCGAATAGATAACGGCGGAAACCAAATTCTATATCCCATCTAGGACTTTGTAGTTTGCAGGTCGAATCTGGCCGACGTTTTCTGCAGAAAACCCAATTTCTGTAATTATAATGATTTTAGAGCAAGTAATTTGTTCAAGTTGTTAGTTTGTAAGCATTTTCTGTGATTTTTTACCAGCTTCCTTTATTTGCTTTTTGATCTCTTATACAGTTGTGGGATTGTTAGAAGTGGTCTGTGTTTCTATACATTTTTCTAAACTTGCGCATTATGTAGGTTTCGTCCATGTTTTCACTGGATGTCAATTCTCCTCCTAGATAGCAGCCACGACAATCTTAAACGCATTCAAAGATGTGTGTGTGTATGTGTGTGTGTGTGTGTGTGTGTGTGTGTGTGTGTCTGTGTGTGTGAGAGAGAGAGAGAGAGAGAGATCTCAGAAGAATATTTCCATTATCTTGAATAATAGGAACTACGGATTACAGCCACATATATAACACCTCACCAACATATCTGGCACGTAACAAACTGGAATAGTTAACTCTCCAGCGCATTTCACCCATAGTCCTTCATATACCCCCTCAAACTAATGCATAGAGGATCGAGCATAAGTTTGTCCCGAAACTGACGAAGGGAAAAGCCAGTTATCAGTGACAGAAGAAGATGGTAGAGGATGGTGGAGAAGGGAAGAGCAAGGAAAAGAAGTTTCATAAAAAATGACATGGCAAGAGGTATACCACTTCTTGGAGGTAGGATCAAAGCATTGATAGCCCTTGAAGTTAGAAGCGTAACCCATGAAAACACAAGGACTGGTTTTAGGTTGTAACTTGTGAATATTGTAAGGTTGAAGATAGGGATAGCAAGTGCAACCAAAGACCTGGAGAACACTATAGGCAGGTGGAGTTCCAAACAGAGTAAGAAGAGGAGGTTTATTGCCAAGAATAGGACTAGGTAATCGATTGATGAGAAATGTATCTTCTGCAAATGCACTTGTTTGTGGAGATATTGGATCACTTCTTCAGCAATGTTTGCAAATTAGATTTAGTGTTTAATTTTCACAAGGTTTGGTCCTCTCTTTGATGTTTGTTTCCATGCTTGTATGATAATTTATTTTCTTTTTGCTTCTTTTATTTAGTTCTGGAGTATACTGTATGTATGCTGCTAACAATGTCATGTTTTCTTTTGCTTTCCCACCTGTTACTGCAGTGGTCCTTATTGAGTTTCTACATAATTAGTTGTCGCCACTTTAGCAATTGTATAATGGCCAGAGCTCTTATTCTGCCTTCTCTGGCATGGATGTCGAAATTGCCCCAATCATTTTTTGCTAGAGGTCCAAACTATGTAATGAAAAATTATATCTTTTTTCCAAGTAAAAGTTTGGGAGGGGGAAACCAGAGTTACAGCCCCCCCAAGGGAAAAGGGACTCGCAACTGTCATAAGCATGTTCAGCTAGTGAGTCAGCACCACCCATTGAAGGAGTCAAGCTCACTAGACGTCCTTTTGGAGTAACATTTACCCATGGGAGGGTAGCCCATCACAACAGCCCCACCAAGGTGCAAGCTTGACAGATGGTGCCCATTACCAGCATCTGGTTCACGAGGACTCTTACCCGCAAACGGTATTCAAACTCGTGACCGTATGTTGGTGGGGCTTGGGGGACGGGGAGTTTCACCTTATACCACTTGCCATCTTGGCAACCACCTCCGGTGGTAGGAATGATATCTAAGTTAAGGCTAATTTATATCCTGCATGTGTATTGTGCTTTGTATTGGCCCTAGTCCTCTGGAATTTGATGTTAAAAACTACTTTCATACTGCCATTTCTTCTGACATTTGCCATTTTTGTGGCTCTTTGTGAAATACTTATATGGTTAGACCCTGTTTCCTTCTTTTTTTTCTCTCTTTGATTTGCTTACAAATGCAAGTTGTAAAAATTTTGGAACTTGGAATTTGATGGGTGATTAAATATTAAGAACTAATATGGAGATACTGTTCTCTGTTTTTTCGGGATTTCCTATGCCTTAACAGCTTTATTTCCAGTTGCTCTTTATGTTGCATAATACATTTTCTAGTAACTTAGCCGTACAAAAGTGACGGTTGCTTTATGCTGTATGAAATAGTTATACTTAGTGCTTTAGTGGGCAAAATTGATGTTTATGCCTGCACTAAGATTAGTTGGATTCAGCTCATGCTGGATACTGATCCTATAGGTGAAGAAAGAGAAACTGATTTTATATGAAGGTCGCAAAATCATTAGTAATGATTTGGTGGTTAGAACTGGCCAATTGGGTTTGACCAAATGTGTGTAGATGGTACTTGGTAGCATGACATTGTGAGAAAACTATAAGTAGCATTACTTCCACCTTAGATTATATGATTTTGATGCAATCGTTGGATTTAATATCCTGTGGAATGGAACTGCCGATGCTGGGAAATTGTTTTGATTCATCTTGACTTCTTGTTCTGATCACTGGTTCTTCAAAAATAGGTATATCTGATGCTGGATGAGTTCATTCTTGATGGGGAGCTCCAAGAAACAAGCAAGCGGGTACACAGTTATCGTCTCTAAAATTGTTTATTGGTCCGGCAGTTCCGATTGGTGTTTCAATTCAATGTTAATTCGTAAAGAGGAGTGAAATATCTTTCCTGTCTCTCAAAAGCCTTTTCTAGCATACCATTCTCTTTTGTGGGTGGAATCTTGACCTACAGCTGTGCTTTGTTTGCACCTTCAGGCAATTATAGAGAGAACGGGAGAGTAGGAAAAGCTGGAGTGACAATAGCTGAGCATGTTCACGACCTTCTATCCTCGGTGCCTCGACCTTTGTATTTCTTTCGTTTTTTTTTTTTAAACGGCCTTTGTATTTCTTTCGAGACATGTGCCGCGGTTGTTTGATTTCTCTAATACATGGACAAGTTCGTGATATGCTTATGTTCTTGAGTTCATATGATCACATTGTTTTACAAATTCTCTGTTGTTTTGTTTCCAAATTATGTAGAATTCTTTTGCTAGCAGCACTTCTTCTGGAAAGTATAGATGGAGTTTTGAGTTGGTTGAACTCATTTTCCTGTTAAAATTTCTCCACTATCAAGTAATCTACTTCATATTTGTGGTAGGGACTAGGGAGGGTAAGCCGAAAAAACTGCGAGCTTTTGCCTTGGAGAAAGACGGACATGTGCCCTTCTAACTTGTTTGGTTGACCCACGATTAATACTGGAAGTTTAAGTTGGCAGTTGCACTCGTATACTAAACCAAACTCGTACACTATACAAGTTGCGCTCATGCCTAGGGTGTTCACTTTTTATAGACCGAAGTGGTTCAAAAACTTATTCAATTACTCATTTTCGAGTTACTTTCTCAAACTCAAGTATCTGGCGTGTTTTGAAAACATCGGTTTCTGGCGTGTTTTTAAAATTGGGAGCTATGTTAGTTGGGTGGTTTTCCATTTTGCTAAACGGGCTAAATGTTAAAAAAACACAGATTCTGATATACACCATCCTCCTCACATACATCAAATTTGGGGCTTTTTTTGGATTACAAGTTGGCTAAAAGCACTTTTAGCCATTTGGGACTTTTTTGGGGAGCTTGGACTTGGGAGCATTTAAAGAAACAAATACTCCCTCCGTCCCATAAAAGTTAGGGCCTTATTCATTGTTGATTGTCCCAAAATGCACATCTCTTAACGTAATTCAATGTCCAAAAGTCGATACATTTTTCATTATGCCCGTTTCTGAACACCACAGCCAAGTAATAAAATAATACTAGGGGCAATTATAAAAAGTAAAAATTGGAACAGTATAATCATTATCTTGAATTGGGACAACTTTTTGGGATGGAGAATGTCCTAAGCATGCACAATAGCTATAGCAATAAATGGGAACTGCTGCTTCAAGTACTATTATCTTGTGATTACGTCACTGATGCAAGAATTTGTGAATGAATTACAAATATGAACATAGTAATATCAGTAAAAAACCCTTCCAAGTGAGAATAAACCATGTGTATGTCTCCATTCTATTCCTTTGCTTCTTACATTAACCAGCTGAAGCAAATCCCAGATTGTTGAAGACTAATCTAGACATCGATCCATATTTTATCTTTTCTGTATATATCAGTAGGAGACCTCCCTCGCACTGACGGCACAGCAAATTTCATTTGCTTTGGATCAACATGAAACTGTACCTAGACAACCTTAAAAGAACCCGAGCCTATCCCAGATTGTAAGAGACTAAACTTCACATCCATATTTTATGCCTTTCTGTATACAATATCAGTAGGAGACTTCCCTCACCTGATGGCACGCAAATCAATCTTTCGATGCTGAAGATGCTAAATAATCTGACGTCACATCAACTTACTGCTGGGAAAGTCATCGTACGGAGATCAAGTATCTTATCATCTGTTAAATGATGAACAAATGTTACTCATTCAGCCCACACAATTGCGGTAATCATGAGACTTTACTTAAAGGTGCTCGTTGCACAGTAATTGCTGTTGCGAGATTGGTGAATACTTGGGGCTGAGTAGTTCTAGTGAAGAATGTGACGGTAGGAGGATGAATTGAGCATAATGTATGCCATAAGGGCCTTATCTTCCGTTATGCCAATTTGGAAAATGAGTAGCAGCAACTCCCGTGGGCCTGTATTGAGTTGTCCAAATCCGTTGCTGCTGCTCTTGTTTTGGCGAGGCTGAGAAAACCAAATTAGGTGGGCCCAAAATTGGGGTCCCCACATGTGGAGGTGGTGGCATCTGGACCTGTGATCAACAAAACAATTGGGCTTGTTCGTTTGGGTTTTCGGAACCGGGTTTCGAAGAAAACCCTCCCTTGTTCGGTTTCCCCAATGGGTTTTCTGCCCTTTTATTTTTTGAAGGATTTTGAGAACCGGTTCTCAAAATCCCATTTGGATTTTCAACAAGAATTTTAAAAATCGGTTCTTAAAAACCTTTCCAAACAAGACGAACGTTTTCTTGATGTTACATACTGTTATATACTGCAAGAGAATGGAATGTGGAAATTGTAGCATATTATATGCAACACAAAACTGTAAATGCCTGAGGTACTGATTTGGAATCCGTAATCCATATACTAGTTCATACAGCTGGACAAAACTAGCGGCACTTTTTTATTTAGTTTGGTATCGGTATTACCATCAACTGTTGTGCTGGATTAGGGGTGATTTGACAAAAACAAATAAACTTGTTTTTTGGTTTATTTGAGGGGAATAAATCACGGTGGTTTGACAAAAAAACAGAAGTTGTTTTTTATGGGGAATAAACCACAGTGGTTTGACAAATAAACCACATGAGTTCTCTTTAAACAGTGGAATATACCACAATTTGAACCAAATAAATTTTTTAATTTATTGCTACATAAACCAATAAACCAAAAAACAAGTTTATTTTTTTTTGCAAAATCACCCCTAATTCAGATAGCAATTCCCCGAACCACCTTGACAGACGTAAATTTATTGGGTACAGGGCAGAAGTCAGGATTGCCAAGAGCAACCCAATAGAAAAGTAGCAAATTGCAATCACCCACAAACATAAAAGTGTACAGATTTAAGTATCCCCACTGCCTCAAGAAAGCTCGTAATGTGGGAGATCAATGTCCTCTTTTAACTAGTATCGACCCCTGAACTCCCGGTTAACCGTTTGTCTAAACCAAGGAGAGAGAGGGTTTGACTGATCGATGGCTGAGATCTAATTAAGAGATCCAATGGTCTACAAAAAACAGGGCATCGATGCCCAATACCACTTTGGGCACCACACGGCCGGATCCCAAGTCCAGACTCTCCCCCAAATCATCGATACAGTGAGAGCCTGAGAGGGACGACCACTCACCACCACCTCCACTGCCTCCCCACCTCCGGCGACTAACACCTTCGGCGGGACACTCCTGGACCTCTGGCGAATACCATTGACGGCGAGCTACGCTCAACGGAGGGAAAAGTTCGAACCAGATCGCCTCCGAAGCAACTTCGACCTAGGTCTCTCTCTCTCTCTCTCTCTCTCTCTCTCCATGTGTGTATGATTTTGGGTATGTCCTGGTCTGTATATCTAGTGGAGACGCATTCTGGGGCTCTGTCCTCTTAATATGCCGTTTAACCAAAGAGAAGGGGAAACCAGCTATTTCACTGAATGGTGACTATTGCGTTTTGTTCATTACAGTAGAGAAGTACAGTAACTGATAGTCGCGAATTGCTTCTCTTGATTTCAAGATCAACTGTATGTGATTCCAATTTCAATTCGTTGATATTGGCCATTTTTGCACACAAACTCTAATTTAAAAACATGTCAACGCTTGTACTAATATACAGTAAACAACACCTAAAATCCATAGACTACGCAGAACGAACTTGTTTGAAAAAAGAACATTGGATCAAGGTAAATAGACTCATACGACAAGAATGAGAGAGAATATAGAACACACTTCACAGCAAGGGAAAAAAATCCGGTCTTTATTGCCACTTCCTCAACTCATATAGTTGAATGACTTAAGACAGCAGTTGTAATGTACCCAAGCCGGTTCTTTATTTTGCTAAGAAAAAGTGAATGGTGACGTGCTGGCCTTTTATGGCATGTCCTCCTTTGGTTTGTGGTAATATATCCTTATCTTAAAGGTGTCCAAAGTGAGTTTAAATTTTGTTTGCAACAACAGGGACCAGATGATCCCTTGTAAATCCTCTTTCTTTTCTAGAAATCATTCCTAGTTGGAATTTCACGATCCTCCAACATGGGACAATATTGTAAGAAGTTGTTGGTGCTTATCGCCACTCAACGCTTTTAAACACATTTCCTCGCCCCACCAGCCAAGAACGAGCAGTGTCTTCCCATATTTCTTTCTGCTAAGATTTGAGTGTAATTGTCAAATATTGACACGAAAATGATGAACTAGGTCAATTAGATGGACTCTTCGTATTCAAAAAACTTATTAAGGTATTGGAAAATCAACAGATTGATCAAAATACCCTTCATGTTATTCTGAAGACATAATGAAAAAATGACTAAACTTGTTGTACGCTTGAACAGGAACTAAAAGTATGACAGAAAAATGAATTAATAAGTTTTTTGAATACAAAGTGTCCATCTACTTGACATAGTTCATCATTTTCGTGTCAATATTTGACTATTACACTCAAATCTTTGAAAAATATATAGGAAAAAGAAATAGGCGAAGACATTGCTCGTTCTTGGCTTGTGGGACGAGGAAATGTGATTTAAAGCGTTAATCGTTCTAGATTTCTGCTACTTCAACCTCTTTTGGCAGATTTCCTTAATTTGGGGTTGCCCATTTTCTCCCTAGAAGTTAGGATCTTGGATCCATCCCATTTAGGATATCAGATTTATCAGGTTCCAGTACCTAATTTTACTCGATGCGAACCTTTTGTGTTCTTCGATGCCTCGTTCATGTTCTCATTGAATTGCACTAAGCGGTTACCGTTAACAAAATTACATAAGTGACTATGTTGAAGATGTACTTTTGTATGAAGTCCTCATTTTATGAGCTTCTCAAAATTGTTATTTAATGCATTGTTGCGTCCTGTGTTATCTTAGATGTTAGAAATCAAGATAAATTTAGTAAAATAGTGTGTGAAATTGATAATTTTTGCAGACTCAGTCTATTTACCAGTTCAATACTTACAAATTAAAACATTATGACAAATTGTGATTCTTATGTTATAGACCTTTGTGTGAATCTCACTTTACAGTGATGGCTGATTTTCTAACGTCAACACACCGTGCCAAGTGGATCTTCTCTCCCCAAGATCTGGTAATTTTTTGTCTCTGACCTCAACTATTTCCTCCATAATTATGATAGGCATTGTTTCTATTTGATTTTATGTTTGGTTGCTATGAGGAGGAGAGAAGGAAAAACTACACCAAGTTGTGGTGGTCCTTGTACTTTTCTGTTTATGAAAGGTGGAGTAACTCGTTTAAAACCAAAAAGATATGCTTCGCTATTACTTACTTGGCAACCCTTACCATAAAAGGGAAATATCTTAGTGGAAAAAGGGTTTTCTAACGTAGGTTTTATATTTCCTTCTCCAATTTGTCCTTGCATTAAGACCATCTTTTCTTGTTGATTTTACATAGAAAGAAAAGTACAAAGCTGCTAATCAAAGGGCGAGACAAGCATTGGAAAAGGTATGGAGAAACACTTGCTTCAATTGTATATTGGTGTATCCATGTGAATGTGTTTCTATCTCTCTCTGTGGCTATGGTTTTGTTTATAGTTGTGTATTGATATTTTATGTTCATTTGCTTTCTGTATTGTTCATCTCAATAGCTTGCTCTTTGATAGGGAGAATGATACTAGATCTTCATAATAAGCTACTTGAGGAGTGCAGTTTTTTGGTATTTACGATATGTTTCGAATTGGTGAAATAATTGGGGTTTTGTGGTTCTTATTTTTAACTCCTGAACCTCAGGGTTGAGTGTTAAGCTAGCAATTGTCCCCAAAGCTTAAGCTGATAGGAAATGGGCCCAACAATGCATATCAAGCTGCCTAACACACTCCCTCACGTGCAACCCTGTCTTGCACGTGGAGATACAAACATCATTTTGCGATAGAATGCAAAGGGGAGAAAAATTATGCAAGCGGGGAACAAATGCAATTACTGAGACTTGAACCTAAGACCTTTCCGAACAACCTAAGCTCTGATACCCTGTTAATTTACCCTTTGTCCCAAAAGCTTAAGCTCTTAGGAAATGGGTTCTACTATGCATATCAAGCTATCTAACATGGAAGCTTGCTTGTAGGTGATTTTACCATTTGACACACCTAAAACAAGAAAACTTCTTTGAGTGGGCAAGACGTCGTGTAGTACTTTAAGGCGGAAATCTTAGAAAGATTTGCTTATCCTAATATTTTCGATGGTGACTTCTTTGTTTTTGTTTGTGAGGA
This sequence comes from Gaultheria prostrata, assembly GCA_036023075.1. Classification (NCBI taxonomy): domain Eukaryota; kingdom Viridiplantae; phylum Streptophyta; class Magnoliopsida; order Ericales; family Ericaceae; genus Gaultheria; species Gaultheria prostrata. The sequence goes on along the minus strand of JAXBDA010000136.1, from coordinate 37,012 downwards.
GGGGTACGAGACTTCTTTATGCTCAAGGTTAGGCCTATGGTTATGTAAGAGACACCAGAGCTAGAGTTCTAATCTACTTAATATTCTTCAATCCATAGTGGTACTATGTTCATAGTTCTATTATACTCCGTTGGAACATAGACCTAAGCTTCGTTATGATATTGTTGTCTGTATTCCAGATTCCAGTTTTAAGATGTGTTTACGGAGACATGCCCAAAACATGTATATGTGCTGCAATGGCTTACTCAGTTAAAAGATTGTAAAGTTAGTTAGAGAAGTACTTGAAATCTACTGGGGTCAAGGCAAAATAGTTTAGTTTTTGTTTCACATCCATGTGAAAGGTTTTTAATGTTTCTTTTCTAGCTGATGTGAGGTTCTTTTCTTTAAATGTCACAAAAATAGGAACTTCAAGTGTCTAGATTTGGTACAGGGGGGCACATCTCACACCCTTACCCAAATGTCAAGCATCCGAAAGGAGTACTTACATATATTTAGGAGAGGCCACCATTGAGTATGAATTTTGAATAGAATACTTGTCTATTGCTGGACTTTTGGTGATACTGGAATTTATTTCTAGTTTTGTCAATGTCTTGTGAATTTGACCAGGGCATCATGGTCAACACATCAAGTGTCGTTTTTTTTGGTCCAATAGTTCATTTGTTGGTATATTGACGTTATAATCTGTTATGTTGCGTCTCTTTTCTCTTTTAGTTAGAAGAATTCTCCGTGGTTCCTTGTCAAGGATATAATATCTTGACTTACTGACCGTGTAATATGCTTTGCAGTATGGGGCAACAAGAATGGAAGTAGATGTTGATGGGTCCTGGTCATACCCGGAACCTCAACCTGATGCCAAAGAGATTGGTAACTTTTAGTTAAGACTTAAATTAGGGTATAATTTGTGCATGCTTTGAAAATTCTTGTTGGGTTTATATATAAAAAGAGTTCATTACTCTTTCAGTGATCATTTTGTTTCTGTTTTGTGCTTTCACATCAGTTGAGAAGCATTCACGTTCTAAACCACTCAAGATTGAAGAAGAACAACTTCTGCGGACATTCTATGAGTTCAAAATTCAAGATGTATGCGACGCCTTTAAATTTCCTCGTAAAATACAGGTACATGGTTCTGCTTTTGGCTTTATTAGTGGCTAGTAGCATTTTTTGGAGGTAGGAGAGGGAATTGTATATCGTGATTTGAAAATTTCATTTTCTGAAATTATCTATTCTCTGCAGGCAACAGCTCTTATATACTTCAAACGTTTTTACTTACAATGGTCGGTTATGGAGCATCACCCAAAAGATATTATGTAAGATAAGTTTCTATCTGATTCACAACCTGGAGGTGGCCGAGGTTTATTTGGCCCATTCAGGAACTCTTTTTTCTTAGTATTGTTGTACAATTGAAACTACAAAAGATTTGTGTGCTAAAGTAGAACAAAAGGAACTATAATCTACATTTTGTAATCAGTTTTGCTAACAATCGTCTAATGTGAAATGGATAATAATATTGCATGAAGCCATAAAGTTTTTTTTAAAATATATATATGTCGTAGATATCCATACACTTTTCACCTGTATCGATATCCACACACTTTTCCCCATCATCCACGGCGGTAGTCAGCATTTTCCATTGATAGTTACAAAACATGTTTTCCTCAGATGATGGACTTGTATTTGTCATCCTTGCTTTGTCATGTTTTATCACTTCTATGTGTCATTCAAATGGTAATCTAGTTTTCCTATTGGTGCTTGACAATATGATACACGAATACACATACGTGCTATGGTACGGTGCCAAAGGGAAAAGAAAGTACGTCAAAAGCCAGGACTCAGGAGTAATTTATGCATGTAGAGTTTGTTGTATGTGGTCCTTCATATAAATGATCGACATCTTCACAACTGATATATTTACTATTCCATTGTTCAAGAGTACTATCAAATCTAGGATATCTAATATGATTGTCTTTTTCAAAACAGAAATGGCTAAGGATCTCCACTGCCCTAGTCTCTTTTGTATCTCTTACTTAGTCTCTTTTGTAAATCTCAGCCTTCTCTTTCACCCTTCTAGATCACTTCATTCTCTCATATTATCTAGTTATATGCCATAATTTAGGACAGTACTTGAAACTTTAAAGGGAGTTTCCTTCTTTCTTTCTCCCATACATGTGAGAGGCTAATTTTCCTTTCTTTCCTATCAGACACTATCCTCATTTCCCGCACACATCATTCACTATTAGAGATACCAATTTCCTATTAGGGTATCGATTGTTAAGGACATACCCCATCCACGTTTAATAACCTGTGAACATGGTACTTTGGTGACACATTAAAGACTCCACTTATAATTGATGGAAAGTTCTATTTGAAGTACACCCTCTAAATATTATTCTTTGAGCCCATATGTATCGATTATCCTTTCCATTACCAGTTCATCCGACACGTGCTGGTGGGAAAATTAGGAAAGACTTGGATACTTGTGTACGATACCAACCAGCCATATAGGTCATGTATCCATATCTGCCAAGTATCAAGTATTAGTCATTTTCTGTGTATCCATGCTTCATAGATGTGCTGGTTTTTTTAAAAGCGTTCATTGGTTTCACTCATTTTAAACTATTTAAATTGGAAGTTTTTTGGTTGGACACAGGTTAACTTGCATATATGCAGCCTGCAAGGCTGAAGAAAATCATGTATCAGCAGAAGAGCTTGGTAAGGCAATTGAACAGGACCATCAAATGATCCTCAATAATGAGATGCTTGTTCTCCAGGCATGATATGACACAAACAATTTTCATATTTATTTTGTTTAAATTTGATAATAGGTTAAATGTTTTCCCTCAATTTGCAGAGTCTAGGTTTTGACCTTATCGTTTATGCACCATACCGTGCACTTGAGGGTTTTGTCAGTGTTATGGAGGTCAGTCTCCAAATTAGTTTTTTTCGGGTGATTTCTTTCCATATTCTCACAAAGAAACATAATGTAACCTTTTTTTTTGTTTCCTGCAGTCATTATTTGACTAATATACGTGCTTACAATTTATATGTATGTACTCATCTTTCACTGCCAATAATGATAATTATCCTTCATTAATTAGGAGTTTATCGAAGCAAATGATGAACAACTTCAAATGCTACAGGTAGCCTTATACATTATATTTTCTGTTTTCTGAATAAAGTGTCTGCAAGTGTTAAGTTTGTTACTGATTTCTTTTGCATGACACTGTATATGAATTATGAGTATTCTTGGACGGTATCTACAATACAAATCACCATGGCACGCAGTATGTAGCCTTTTATTCTTTTGTTTCATTGATTGTATTCTTTGTCATTTTTCTGGCTCAATGCTTTAATTGTAGAGGTTGTGAAGATGTTGTTAGTATTGTACGTCCATGTTGTGTTCATCAAAATTTTAAACACATGAACCTGAAGGGGTTTGGCCGAGTGGTTTTGAGAAAGCAATAAGTGCTCCTCCATGGGTCATATGTTCCATTCCCAGGGAGGCCAAACATTCCAAACCTTGGGCCCACTGGAGGTTTACCTGGTCGTAACTCCAGGGCTCCGGAATTAGTCAAGGTGTGCGCAAGTTGGCCCAGACATCCGGTTAAAAAAAATAAAAATTATACACACATGGTTATAGAATTTGACCAAGTTTAATTATAAAAAAAAACGAATAAAAAGAAAAGAGACAAAAGAATGAAAGAGAACTATATCTTGTAGAAAGAAAATAGAAAGAGAAAGAAATAATCTAATTTAGCTGCCGCTCTGCCTACTGTAATCTGATTTTCAATGGCTCCTTTTTGTAGGATATGCATGATACTGCTAAGATGGAATCGGATAAAATCATGCTTACAGATGCTCCCCTTCTATTCCCTCCTGGGCAGGTACTTGTTGATCCTTTATATATAGAACAACTAGTTTGCTTTATGCCCTTTTGGCCATTTGAAACTTAGAAACTTTCTTTTGGATTTTTGTGCAATTTATGTTAAGACATAATAGAAACTAAGCGCAGGATTGCTTCGAAACTTTGGAGAAATGCAGTTGTTTTGTTCAGGTTTTGTTTGAGCCAGCAGTTTGTCTTATTTTCTTTATCATACGCATCTGGTAAATTTTCTGTGGCCGTTTGAGCCTCCATTTGTCAAAATACATTTGGACACTGTAGAAATTGTTAATGAACCGAATAGATTTTCAATAACTAATAAATTTTCTCATAATCGGTTGCATTCTGTTGATTTTTGTATAAATACATGCAGTATATGTTTCATTTATATAGAATTATAGATAAGGACATAGATACTGGTTCTTGTATGCATGTGTTGCTGCTTGTCTCTGTTGGCTGATGAACAGCATCCGACCTTTGAGTTACAAGCTTGATTGTCGAAGTTTACAATATGAATACACCCGAAACTTCAGCAGTCATACAAGGCCGTTGCCATGCTACTACCATCCAAACCACCTGGATGGAAAAAGTTTGCGGGTATCGCATAAATTTAGTCATATGTTTCGATCTTTCAGAGAAAATCGGACTCTGGAATTATAAGGTGATGGACGAGCTTGGTCCGAGTTCTACCGGGAAAATTTTCTTTATGACAATGGATAAAGTGATTAATAACCTTGAAATATAATTTTTATTTTCTTTGTAAAATGTGCTGGTGTCTCCTCAGTGACCCATCAACAACACACAGACCAACAAAAATATGATTACCTGTCGCCACACTATTAAAGTGAAGAAACCAGTGCTAAGTTTCAAAAATGTTTAAAAAACCGTAAATATTGCATCACCCCTAGAAGCCTTAGGCATCACACTAAGGGTTAGATTGCACCACGGTAGGTCCCCCTCAGGTAGTGTAAATTTGTGCCTATCTGTTATGCACTTGACAAAAAATAATCTTTGTAATCTGGTTATCTTTGATGGGTAAGGAAGTTTTATTGCACTGAGAAAGCTGGGGTGATTGAGAGGGGTTTGGCTACATTATCTGGGTTACACTTGGATTAAGTCTGCTTATTAAAAGGATCTATCCTTACTAATCACTAAACTGTGAAATGGTGGTTTGTGTAAATTAATGCGGTGCGTTCAGGGGCAGGTGGCTGTACACAAGATGATGAGGGTTTATGCTAATGTGATGACATGTATGTCCATTGGCGGCAAATCGGTTGGGAAGGTTATCTATGCAGCAAGCAATTTTGATTATTTTTCACACATAAGTTGGAGATGGCTTAAGTCGTCATTTAATGAATGGCTATAGACAACAGAGGCAGATTCCTAATGAGCTATTGCTCTCTGCAAGAGTTCTGCTTTGGTTTTAGAAAATTTTCTTGGGCAAGCTGTAATAGAAACATCTATATCATGAAGACCATTGATCTCTCTGTTTCCAATTTTTAGGAGTCTTCTTACGGGATTACATTTCTTATGTACTTGCTCTTGTGGGCAGGTTACTTGCACTTTAATATGTACTCACAGAAGTCCTAGTACACTCATCCCCCTGTCCTACATTCCATGAAAAGTTTCACAGATGGGAAAAAAATGATTTCCAAATGCATGAGCACTGGACTTATATCAGGAGATTCAGGAGTGTCATTTTCAATCCCGTTACTTTTTCCCTCTTTTTCGACCAAGCTATGGGTTATTAGTTATTCCTAATAAGTATTTGTATGTCATATCCCTGTTATGCGAATCTCCTCTTTCATATTACACTGGCCAGTTTCCTTTTCGTAGACCACCCAGCACCGGTGTGTGGAAGTGTGATCTCTGGAGGATCCCTCAAGGCCTATACTATTAGAGAGTAATTTTTTTTTTTTTTTTCAAATGGAATGGTCTTGTTACTGAGGAAATCTATACCTTCATAGATAACATAGGAAATAAGCCAACAACTTCAGCAAGGCAACTTTTAGTTTCTTCGGTAATAATTTCCTATCAGTTTCTGTGAACTTTATTTTTTTATAAATTATGTTACGTTTCTATAAGGATTTATTTTGATGCAGTTGGCATTGGCTGCTTTGTACCGGGCAAATGAGGTGCATGGGCTTCTCGACTTTGAGAGGTTCTAACTGCTTCCCTAAATATGAACTTCCTAAATAAATTTCTTATTTGTAGCACAATTTTCCTGAAATTCAATGTACAATATGCAGATGCCTTGGGAGCCTTCTCTCTCGCCAGCATGATACACACTCCATTTCAGAACTCACTGTTTCTATAAATGCCATATGCTCCTTGGTATGAATGTATTTGTTTATTTCATAACATTCTCAGTTCTAGGATGATCTGATGCTGCTGCTGGTTTGGTTACATAATTCAGGCATCAGCTTTGCAATGTTCATTTCGATAAATGCAAAGTGTAGCTCGGTTTTACCTCCAGCTTCTTAAATGTTTTCTTGTCTTTTTCGTACAGGTAAGTAAACTTGTGACCCTTACTGCTACGGATATGAAGCACGTTGATCGGAAGCTCAAATTATGCCGGGATCCGAGCTCACATGACAAGTATAGCTTATGCACTTTTATGTATTAGGAGTAACTATTGTTTTGATAAGATGCTCTCTGTGTCTCTTTGCCGCTCAATTGTTGTCGATTTATTGCATCAGGAGTAAGAAACGGAAGCACCGGTCAAAGGAGAGTTCAAATGAATTTCATGCGTAATTTGCACCGTCTCACCTTTCTAATGCAAGCGGAGGAAATAGAGACCTCCTTTGTTGAGCGTGGGGTTTCAAGCTACGGTGTGTGCTTAATCTTATTCTCGTTGATCATGTGTGATAATTGGGGTACTTAATTTTGTTAATCTTGTTCTTATGTTAGGAATCAATCTTAGTTGAATTATCAAATTATCTTCTACTCTTGTACTCTTTGTTCCCCATAACCTAATTTATTGGAAGGGATAGATGATTATGAAATCGATCATAATCCACACAAACTGAAATTGATTTCTACGAGGACTTCTGCCCCTCTCTCTCTAACCCTCTCCAGCTGCAACATCTACAAGCTGCTGGAGAGTGGGGCTGCCCCCTCCCTCCTCTCAGTTGAATCCCTTCGCAGCTTTCATAGCCCAACTTCCATCAGCAACTGTGATGGAGGGTCAGATCCGTTTCCCTCAGCTCAGATCCAAACCACACCAGGATCATGTAGATTTGCCAGGATCCGACGAAGAAGGGGCTGAACCCATGGCGGTGGCTCAGGCCTCACTTCCAATGATTGCTGGTTTCGTTTTTTGTTGTTATTTTCTGCTTGTTTTAGTTTTTCTCTGTTAATGGAGATTTCTGTTCCCTGCGTGGAACTTTATCTACTCTATGTTTCCATGTACTTTTTTTTTTTATCACTATTTCCATGTACTTGATAACCTGAAAGTTGAGGACTGTTTTTCCCAACGAATGGCTCCGGTTTGTGGTTTGTACCCTTTTTGTGCATTTTTTGAGTTCACTCAAAAAAAAAAACTATCATAATCCCGAATGAAGGCTAAAAAACATTGCAACAAGTAGACAGCACCCAAATAAAGATGGATGCTCGATTAATTCCGAATGTTTCTCTCCATGTAGAGTTTACTGGAGAGAAATAAACTAAAACTCTTGCGACTTGTTTTTATGATTTTGCTGGTACACGGATAGGTGTGATAGTTGGCTATTGTATTAGGCCAGCAAAGGTCCACGGGGCTCAGCCGAGCCATTTAGCAGTACAAAAGAAGTGGAAAGGGTCACCCATCCAGTGGTCTGACCACGGCGGAATAGACTGAGAGCCGTCGGCACCACCGAGACGGACAGGGGCTCGGCGTGCTTTGTGTCAGTGACCAAAGTGAAGAAGGATCAAACGAACGATACGATCGCCGCCGAACTGGTGGGTTCGGTATGCATCGCGTCGGAGGAACCGTCTCGGAAGAACATTTAAGCGATCTCAGAATCGCCAGTTGTTGGACGAGCCGTGTCTTCCCAATCGATGGGTTTCGAGGCATCTCGCTAGGTGTCAGTCGCCTCGACTGTCGCCAAGTTGAGTCCACCGAACCGGTGGATTTTACAGGGTCTTGGCTTTTGCTGACCGCTTTTATATGGGGAAACTCGGCATCACGCATTCCTGACATACTAGTGTGGCGTTAGGCGGCGTGTGCGGGGATCACGTGATGTACCCGGGAGTCCTCCCAAACTCGTCGACATATTAGGTGTGTCAAAGGTGACGTCACCTGAAGAAGCGAGGAACCGGGGCCCTGTAGTGAGGACACTCACTACAGGGTGTAGTGAGCAACGGTAACCATTGGATTCGCCAATCAATGGTTTAAATTTAAAATAAACTCTTCAATGTAAGAGACTATTCTTAAGAGTTTTTTTTATTTTAAATATGGACCATTGATTATCGAATCGAACGGTTACCGTTCCTCGTTACACCCTGTAGTGAGTTTGGTTAACTACTCGAGATGCGCTAACCTGATCATGTGGGATGTCTCATACGGGCGACGCGCGTGATAGCCACGAGGAGCTTGGAGAGCAAATAAGCCCTCGCCTATAAATGGCACCCTCACCAACCTAACGGCCCGTTTGGATGGGGGATTAAATACGGAGGGGGATTAAATAGTAGGGGTATTAGATATAGTGGGTGGACCCACAATGATGTGATATTTATGGAGGATGGATAAAAAAGTAGATGCTTTGGATGGGGTATTAAAAGGGGGTATAAAAGTGGATGAATGATGTAAAAAGCTATCAAAAGACAAGATTGTCCTTGTGCATGCCTTATTACATTTATGCATTAATTTTTACAAGGCATAATTCAGAAAAATGAACTTATAAATTAAAATGTCAATATTTTTTTTATTAATTTTTCATTTATTTTTCATTTATTTTTTTTCCAGAAAATACAAATTGTGAAATGCATTGTAAAATGAACTTAATTTAATTCTTTGTAATTTATTGTACCATACGATATTCGTACCATATGATTTTTGCATAGAATTTTTCCACATAATTTGTTTTTTCCCATCGAATTAAAGATTTTTATTAGTAGTTTAATTTGGTGAAAAAAATACAAAATCATACGTGAAAGTACTTTATTTTTTAATCCGAAAGATATTGCAAAGTCACTCAACAAGCCAACAACGTAAAATTCTAAGGTATAAAAAAATTTCAAATTTTTTTGTATCGAATTAAAGATCTCTAATAGAAGTTTAATTTGGTGCAAAAAAATTTATAAAATTATTTGCGGGAAGTATTTTATTTTTTGATCCGAAGCAAATTACAAAGGGTTAGAATAGTAACTAGCACGCCCGGCATAAATATGGACAGGGTCGGACCTGTCCATATATATGGAGGGCTGCGGGTCCATATTTATGGTCGGCCATATTTATGGAGGGTGCAAAAAATGCTACCAAACCAAGGCATGGGAGTGGGGCCAGGCAAGCTAAGAGGGGCGCAAGCTTAGAGGGTCTGCTATGACCCCATCCAAACGGGTCGTAAAGGGGTAGGTGTCTCCATATACTGAAATTGTCTCTCCATATAGAACCCTTGCTTCTGTTCTTCTCCGATCACTCACTAGACCGTCGGAGTGCCTACCTGAGCTCCCCACGGTCTGGAATTGACGCTAACGCGGCTGTTCAGTGTGCAGGTCAGGCGAGGTTCAGCCATCCCACCATCCATCCGTACCGAACCAGAGGCTCAAATAGATAACTCCGGCAAAGCAGCCCCCACAGTATCCAGTCGAATAAAAAAGAAAATATGAAAAAATGAAAATTGTGCATTGAGTTTGTGATATCCTAAGACACAATGTCCATATCCACGTGATTTGGTGCTACAATATAACATGACCCTGGCGCTGGTGCGGATACGTGATACCTCCACGTCCACCTTAGGGAACTTGTAGACTGAGTTTAGAGTATTATCATGTTTTGCACTACTGCTGCAAGACCTTTGTTTTCTTTAGTTTAATTATTTGAATTTCCGATGCACCCAAAAAAAAAATGAAGAGCAGAAAGAGAGAACTCATATATAGATTATCATAGTTTTAAATAGCGGTATCGGTGTATCGGGAACCGACGTATCGAACGATACGTCGCAGGAATCGGGTGTAGCAATCGTAATTTTTTTAACTTTTTGGGCGTATCGGCCGATACAGTACGGTATGTATCCATATCGGAGCCTCCAAATCTCAAGATGAACCGGCCGATACAGTATGTATCAGCCGATATTCAAACTATAACATCTATATATAATTATCAATGGTATAATGGGGGCTTTCATTTATTTACAGGATGAAAAAATAACACATTTTACTTCTAAGAAATTACAGGAATAAATGGCGGTAAACAGAACATAGCTTTCAAAAAATAGTCAAATATCACTATTTTTTTTTTAATTGCTTATGTGAACTTGTAAAGTCCAAATAAAATGATTTCCTCAAGAGAAGAGAACATAACCAGAGGACTTATGTCTACAGGCAAATAGAGTATACCACCACAGAGTAGTTTCTGAAATAACAGGCACAAAAAATATAACTTACAATGGTAATTTGTCAGCTCCGAAACAACTGCGAAAATCGACAACTACGTACCCCTCGAAAACCCTATGAATTCTTTCTCAACTCCAAAGTTCTTACTGTAAAATTCTGCAATCCCATTGAACTTGTATTTCCATGGTGAATTGGGCATCAAACGACGATGATCCGTGGGAAAAAAAAAGGGGATTCGCGATCACTCCCATCCACCGGAACTAACTTTTCTTGTGCAACCAACGAAAACAAAAATTAGAGGATTGAGAATTTGTTAAGGAATCAACAATTTTCTCACTTTGTGAATTAGCCTTCGGCATATCGGACACACCTTGGTCTCCCCATCCATGATCCTGCACAAGTAATCCTGATTATCAACCTCATTACATTCAATACACATGCTTACATAGAAGTTCTTTACGAAAGGGGTGAACATCGACCAATAGGTACGGTTCAATGGTAAACCGAGAACCAAACTAGTAGCTTTCATGAATTGGAGAACTTTCAATTGGTGAAACTTCAAGATCCAAACAAAAACTAACAATATGATTGTTCTATTGTAGTTTCAATTAATTCACGGTTTGCGTCAAGTTAGAATGTCGTATTTAAAATAAAAAAAAAAAAAGCACTCACAAATTTGATGAAAAATCAAATTGGTACATATTTTTTAACCAATTTTTATTAAAATCTACTAAATTAAGAAAATCCATAAAAATAATTTGTTACTAACTCAATTTTTACACAGTTCTTAGTGCGATTCAAATTGTTTTGAAACCAGAATCATTAACATAAATCCACGAGCCAAATGATTTTTATTTTTTGATTTGCAAAAGCAAGTGTTGTTAGCTAGAGGAAAACTAAATAAATTGAGAGTGCTCAATCCAAATTATATTAAGGGTAATTTAGTAACTATAGCAAATATTTTCTCGCAAATTTTCTACAAATTTTTTTATTTTAATCAAACACAAGGTAAGAACAGGAATTAATTTGTTTTCTTCTTTCACCTCACCGTCCCTCATTCTTAGTTTCATCATATTTCTAATCATCCCTTCCTAAATCGCGACCGAAACAAATTAATAAAAGACCGAATTGCCCCATTTAAATTGGTTCAAACTAAATTCGCGGTTTTTCCCTACCCCTACTTTCCAATTAGGACATGTATTAAAAACATACCTCTGAGCACAGCTATAGCAAGTGGCACAGTGACCACAAGGAACGAAGAAGCAATTCCTGGGCTCTTCATAACAAATAACACAAATTTTCCCATCATATAAATCTTCAGAAGAGCTGGAAGATCCAGACTCCAGGTCGTCTTCATCACCCGTTCCATACGGAAGTCGAAATGGCTTTTCGGGTATCAGGGGATCGGCCTCCGTTACTCGTTGCACATGTGTTTCTTCCTCTCGGGTGCGATCACCCTCACAGGTTCCGAGGTATTTTAGTATTAGGAAAACGATGATGATTACAAAACCTGAAATAACCTTGAATAGGTTAGGCAAAAACTGCAATGTAACAATATATGTGTCAAAATTCGGGGACCGGGGTCCTGCTGTGACTTTAATATGGGCTCTTTTTGGGCACAAAACAGTGATCTGATCCGTTTATTTTGTTTAACCCGTTGGGTTTATCACGTGTAGAATAATCACACTGATCGACCTAAGCATAACCAATTTGTAATTAATTTTGAACAACTACAAGTTTGAGACAATCATGTCACTTTCCATGCCCGAAAAAGTTCGAGTGTATGACAGATAATGAGCCGAACAAAATGAATGGTTTGGAACTTTGGATCACTCTTTCTGCCCCCGAAAAAAGACCATATCCATTCAATTTACTCATTGTGTGTATTGTAGAAGTCACACCGAGTCCCACTTCTGTGATCAGATCCATTCAATTTATAAGGCTTGACGATTTAGTTACTCCCACCAAACCCAACTGCATTGTATATCGGTAACTACTTGATCGAAACATTTATTCTTGGTAAAAAATCCAGGACTGGAATTCTTAACGTTTACAAAATGTTGACAGATCAAACCCTTGTATTTGTGACATTTAAGCTGATTTTTTTTCTTTCTAAAAACCTGTTACAAAACAAGGCCTTAATGAACGGTTCCAATCATCAAAATAAGACCCGGCTTGGTGCGAACCACTGAACAAGTGGATAATGTGCACTATCTAAACAAAATTTGCACTAAAAAATTCAGAGGCAATGTAGATCAAGCTCAAAAGGGTATACCTAAAATGGCTAAATAAGTCACCACACGAGACACAAAAGATAGCTCTATGTACCATTCCCCAAGATCCCCCTGCACGTATTGAAATTTCACAGTTAGATTCTTAATAACTCGTAACACATCAGACTATGTCTGGATCGTGCATTTCTAGCTCGATTTATGAACGAAAGGGAAATTGAAGAAGATAATGGAAAGAAATTTATCGCTTTTCTTAAATAGAAGAGACCTTACATTGTTGGGGGTAGTTACCGCGACATAATGGGTGTTGGGAAAAAGAAGATCGAGCTGACACGAACCGTTGGTTGTCGAACACATGCTTTCCGCCTTAGTTGTATCGTAAATCATCGATGAAATGTTTACGTTCATCACCATTATGATGCTCCTGGGATTCGTGTTTACGATACGTATATAGTACTTATCATCTTCTTCGATTGCATATTCAGCTTCTCTGCCTGAAAACATGCAAATTATGGCATTTTCAGTTTGAGTAGTTAGTGTTGTTACTGCTACATTGAAGTTAAGAAAAAGAAAAAAAAAACAGAAGATAATTAATTTGCAGCAATTGAAGTTGACTAAAATTAATTGCAAAGCTAATAAATCCTGCTCTGTTTGGTTCTAGAATTTATGGAGGGATTTGGAAAGAAAAATGAGAAGGGGAGGGATTCCATTTCTTCTTCAAATGAAAAAGTATTCACTACCTTTTCACAAATTACCTTTTTTACATGGTTTTTTTTTACTGTTTTATCTTTAGTTTTAGTAGGAGATTGTGGTATAATTTTTACATCAAATAGTTCGGCTTGACGAAAGAATCGGAAAATTTATAAAAATACATATTACCAAAATTGAAAAATGACCCAAAAGAATTCAACTTTTTGGGTCTTCTTATCTTCTTACATTATCGTTTTCAATTTTGGTCTATGTTTTTACACTTTTCTGATCCCATTTGACGAGACGAATAGTATGATGTAAAAAATTAATACAAAACGAAAACGAAGAGAAAATAACCAAAACGACAGTGCCAAAAAGCCCTAAAAAAGTAAAGGCCAAATCTAAGATCTAAACAGAATATGAATATTTAACTTGTTCAATTTTTGAAACTTAAAATGAGTAAATTTCTTACCATGTACTGGTTCAGAGAGGGCATGTTCGTCAGGGGAATTTGTTGAAGTAGGTACCAGTGTTTCGTAATTTCGTTCCCCTATCGAAGAAGTGAATGAAAATTGTAAGGGCCAAATTAAACTGATTAATTTTCCTAAAAAAAAATTAAAAAATTTAACTGAATGTTCTAGAAAAAAGAAGAATTTTAAAAGGATTTTTTTAATAAGCATGATGTAAGGGGAAAAAACATAAGTTAATCAAAAGTTGACTTTACCTTTAATTATGGACACGTCAAGTTGACCCAAGCTACTAGCCTGAGCTTCCCATCTAAGTCTGATTGTGGAACCCTTGTTCAACCACAAGGCAAATCCCTGAAATTAAAAAAAAAGCAGTAAATCTACTCAAACACGTACAAATAAAAGAAGGAAAATGTTTGAGACATAAATTCAGATACAGATGTGTCCGGAATTATTCTATATGTGTAAACGTATATCGGTTGCGACACACATGAATCAGATGGCTCCAGATACTTCTACATCTAGATCTGTATTAAAATATCGGTAAAAGACCTCTTGTTTTTTTATGAATGACCTCTTTTTTGTCATCAAGCATGTGAATTCAAAATATTCCCCATTAATTTGTGTTTTTTCTTACACATGGATGGGCAAGTTGTAAATTCACGAAAAAGAAGTGCAGTCTGTGCAGATGATAAAAAGAGGAATTCGAAATCAATTTTCGAAATAAAAGAAGGAAAATGTTTGAGACATAAACGGATGTGTCCGGAACTGTTCTATGTGTATGAGCGAATATCGGTTGCGACCCACATGAATCGGATGACTCCCGACACTTCTACATCTAGATCTTTGCTAGGATATCAATATACGACCACTCGTATTCTATGAACGCCCTCTTTTTTGTCATCAAGCATGTGAATTTACGACATTCCCCATCAATTTGTTCTTTTCCTTCACATGGAAGAGCAAGTTGTAAATTCACGAAAATAAAAGTTGTAAATTCACGAAAATAAAGACAAGGACAAGAAGTGCAGATGATAAAAAAAGAAGTGCGAAATCAATTTCGAAAATACTCTTTAAAATAAAAAATGCTAAGTACTCATAAAACTTACCCAGAAAACTACTCAGAATTTGATATCAGTTGCTCAGATTCACTTTGCTGCCATTGACTTCAAATTCTGAGCACTTTTCTTTATAAGTTTTCTGTGTATGTAACACTGCTGCTTTGAAATTACCTTTCGACTGTACGATGCGACAATCACATAAGTCGAGACATTCCAATTCTCTTCTAGACTTAATTCCGGCTTCTGAGAAAACCCATAGAGAAAAACCCCTTTCTCATACTCATCTCTCACTTGAATTTGCTTTACAAAAACAGAGCTTGCCTCGACCAATCGAGATGAGCTAGGTCCAAGCACCATGTTAGAATTCCCATAATACCCATACTTTAGAGTCACAGATACTGCAAAAAAATAAGGTGGGGAGAAAGAAACTGTTTCAGAATAGAAGGGCAGGAAAGGAAATTCTATAAAGAAGGTGAAGAATTACATGCCACAAATCCACAGAGTTAGAGGAGTGAGCAAACGAGCTAAGGATTCTTGGCAGCGTTGTGGATTGGGGGTATTGTATCTGAGAGGTCTGAGAGGTTCCAAGACTGTTCTGTGCATTGTTAATTTTGTGAGATGAGAGAGAGAGAGAGAGAGAGAGATGGGAACCAGGGGAGGGAGAGGAGACTAGTAGATTTTGGGGGTTGAGTTTTTGTTTGTTCGATATCCACGGTGTCCAAGTCAGCTTATATGCTCACTTTGACTAATTCTTTCTCCGTTCAGTCAAATGCAGGTCATTCAAGTCACAACTAAAAGATTCACAACAAATTACTTTTTTGTAGATTGGTCCTGACTCCTGAAAATCAAATAGTTATCATTTGTTAGGGAGCAAATTCACCTGGATTACATATTGCCTTTTGGACAACTAACGGTTTTTTTTTCCGCAAAACTAACGGGTTGTGGGTATTGTATCTCTGAGAGAGAGAGAGATGGTAACCAGTGGAGGGAGTGGAGACTGGTAGATTTTGGGCCAACGGTTTATTGAGATTGGCGGGTATTTGAATGGTAAGTGTTTTTGAATGTTAGGTGCTTGCCTTTTTCTATTGGCTTTGGGCGGTTTTGGGAATAAATTGGACTTAGGTTGTCATTGTCTTTGAAGGATTCAATATATCTTGTAAAGATTTTTGTAGGTGGTTCTTTATATAATGCGAATGAGACTGGTTACTAGAGTTGCAAACGAGTCGAGTCGAGACAAGTCGAGTTTTACTGTGTTCAAGCTTGATGATTAAGTTTTTAACGAGCATGAGTTCAGTGAAACTTAACGAGTCGAGCTCGAGCCGAGCTGGCCTAGACTTGGCCCGACCTTGTTCACGAGCCTTAACGAGCCAACGAATATATGTATACTCACATAGGCTTAAGACAACAAAGAAAGTTTTACTTGTGCATGTATACATGTTTTATATCTATATACTCTATAGGATAATAGTCTCAATTTCAAAATCATAGTGAAATTTAATATATCAATTTTTAAAAAGATAGTGCATTAAGATAACAAACTAGAATAAGAAGTTAATTTATTTCATTCCTTTAAAAAATAAACAAGCCTTATCAAGCTGATCCGAGCCGTGTTCAGGCTTATTTGTTAACGAACCCGAGCTCGAGCCGAGATTCAATAAAAACTTAACGAAACGAATTCGAACGAGCTCTTTTCGAGCCAAACCGAGCCGAGCTCACCAACGACTTAATTCATTTGCAACCCTACTTGTTATGGTCCAATTTAATGATCGAAAACATTCCTCTGCAGGTCTCTCTCTGTGTATCTTCCATGCAAAAAATCAGGCTAAGTAAACCTTGATCGAATCATTGGGAGAAAAGAAATGGATAGTCAGTGAGAGAGACTACAGGCTCGATTGATTCATTTATATCAAGCGGACGAAAACTTTAAAAAAACTTATCAAGCGTTTCCTAATATTTGATTGAGCTGGTTTTTTTTCTTCAGGAACCCTTAAAAAAGTATTCTAAACAAATTGAGCTGCTCCAATCATTTATATGGGACCTCAAAATAAGTCCCGTACGAGTGAGTGTGGCTGGTATATGACTGAAGTGGATGTGCCCCTTGAGTTTATAAAATCTGGCCATTTGTGTTTTTTTCAGGGTTTTCTATCCATTGACGCAATTGGGTTGAGTACAACATCACACATATCTCGTTTACTAGTCAAGGCACATTTTCCCTATTTCCTTCCCTGTCTAACAAATGAGAGAAAAAGATGGTTATAAAGGTTTAATTTCGAAGCCCCCAAGTTACCCAATAAGGGGGTGACACGCAGACAAGAAACGGGAAGAAACACGCATCTGAAGACTCGTGGAAACGCTAACGCAGCCCTCTCAAAATCTGCACGGTCAAGATCTAGACAAGTGTACAATGGGAGATTCCAAAAACACATATCTGCAAACGCCTGGAAACGTAAAAGGGGGCTCACTCCTTCACAAACGAAGAGCTAGATACCCAAAGGAGACACCAGAAAACGCTAGCTGCTGGAAATATAATGCCTTGATAAAAAACATGAAATTTCAAGCATGATTCAAAACACTAGCCTAAGATTTAGAAATGCAACTTAATCTGAGACAATCGAAAACTCAAAATAAGGACCTAAATGCAAACGTGCAATGCATGATTATACCTTCCCGAATTGAGCTTTAAAATACTTGGCACGACATAGGCTTTGACAACGCGACTTGATTCCTCAATACCTCCTTAGTGGAGTAGCTAGACTCAAAAATTAAGGACGTACCTCCCAAACTCCCAAAGCAAAATACAGACTCCGAAAAACTTGACACAATTGGGAAAACGCCAACAAAACTAACAAGATCCCGATTTGCTGCCTTGATGGCACGTGAAGACAGATACCATACCAAGTTTTTTAGGTGAAGTTCTGTTGCAATGTCCAGCCGCGTTTGTCGCGTGACATTCATATGACGAAATATGTTTATCAGTGCATGAATTTCGTGATCCATTTATGCAAAATCTATTTTTTGGCAAGGCTTTTCAAAATTAAAGTGTTCTCTGATAGGCGCTTGACGATTCTCGGGCCAAAAAAAAAGATGGCTAATTTTGATTTAATAAAGGGCAAGACAAAAAAAATGCACAAGCCATATAATCAATTTTTGGCTTTGAAAAATTAGTTGAAATCATTGGCAATGGCACTAAATGAGTGAGAAAATGACTAGTGATATTGAATTTTTTTAATTATATAACAATTCTATAATTCTCAATCTTATTCTGTGAAATTAATAATTAGGAAAAGGCATTTCCTTTTGTTAAGAAACAAATCGTTTCGGAAATAAAACTAGACAGTAACATTGTGTCTAAACTTTGAGAAAATTTTCAATGCCGAGCGGGCACCGCTTACGTTATGCTTGAACGGCAATCTCACCGTAAATGCGCCCTCCACACCACGTGGCCATCCGCACTGAAAAATTTCTCCTAAACTTTTGTTTTTTGGATCGGGGATGGGTATGCTTTTAAAGCTCAAAGTAAATTTATAGCCCGGCCCAATCCGTTTTGTTGCGCCTATTTGCACTGTAAACTAGTTGAGCACCGGTCCGGCCCAATAACGTTTTTTGCGCCACAGAGAGGCCCAATCACTGGATAGCAATGTAAAATAGTTGCGAACCTGTCCGGCCCAATCACTGGGTAGCACTGTAATCTAGTTGGGATGTGGTTTATTTAAGGCTAAGTTTCCTGTTTTTAGTGACGGTGCTAAAGTCAGTTTTCCAGTTTTGTAATTATTCAAAAAAAAAAAAATTTGCCTTTAATAGTTTTGCGTCTAATTTTTGGTGATTATTGGTTCATAGTTCTTCCAGAGAAAAAGTGAGCGTCTTGTGCCCAAAAATTCAAGCATAAGTTCGCAAGGCGTTTGATCAAAGTGCGTGTATAACATATGGCCAGGAGAGGCGACAGTATTCAAGACCCCAATGGTTGCAAATCAGAGCAACAATTGTTTAATTGACACGACAACGGCAAGTCAATACGTTCCACGAATTAAGCAAAAAAAGGCATGCCATGACTTGTGTGAAAGTTAAAGCATAACTCGGATCGCAAGGTTTCCGACCAAAGTGCGTGCGTGACACATGGCCAAGGGAGGCGAAAGTATTCGTGACCTAATTATAGGTATGGCAATCTCGATCGAACCGATGGATACCCGAACCATAACCGATTTTTTCCCCCGAATCATAACTGAAATATTCCCCGTGGGTGTGGATGTGATATGGGATGTGAGATAACCGAACGGGTTTCTGTTCGGTTTTGGTTTGAGTTTATAACCGAACCGTTCCCGAACCGAACTGAATCGGATATGTGTAATTACAAATTACCCTTCATATGTAGAAGTTTAGACTATGTATAGTTTCAATGCATTGAATTTCTACTTGGATATATATTAGTTTTGCATTTAAAATATCTAGATACATATCTGCATTCCTTTTTAATTGACGGATCTGTGGCATTTCCAGTTTAACTGATTTTCATATATGAATTTTATTCATAGTTATTTCGTTTTTAATTTGTTTTCTAATTTAATGGGGATTGCCCGAACCGAACCGATCCTCAATTGGTTCAGTTTTGATTTCAATTTCCCCTACCCGTTCGGGTTTTGGTTCGGTTTTGGTACCCATCTAGTTTCGAATAATGGGTTTGGATATGACAAAACCCGAACCGAACCAACCCATTGCCATCCCTAGACGTAAATGGTTGCCAATCGGGGCAAAATTTGTGTTAGCTAGTGATATGACATGGTTTGTCATCGGATTAGGCAAGCCAATAATAGCACGAAGCCAAGAAAAATGCATGCCCCTGCTTATATAAAAGTCAAGGCACAAGGCAATTGCACAAAAACAAGGCTTGTCGGCTTTCTGTCAACTTGGTCCAACTCGGTGCTCCTAAACCATCTCAGTGGGGTGACTCAGCGAGGTGAATCGGTTGCACATGTATTGAGTTCAGATTTGCTGTTTTATTTTAGTTTTTTTTTTTTGTGCTTGGATCGGCAGGGTTAGATCCCAGTTGCCAGGTGCCGTTTTTCCCTGGGGCTGTGTTTAGGTTTGTTGTTGGGCTGTTGTGGTTGTTGGTTTGTTGTTGTGGTTGCCCGGTCTGCACCTTGCCCACCATGGCCGCGAGGATTTCAGCAGTGGACTGCCGGCGTGATATCCTTTAGGCCAGAACCCTACGTGCCAGCGAGGGTTTGCCATCGGAGTGGCACCTTGTGATTGTGGCAGCGTGTTAGAGTATCAGGCCACAATCGGCCGGTGTGGCATTGGGGGTGCTGTCGCGGGCCTCAGATTTCTCGTGCGCTTAATTAGGGTTTGAGCTGGGGGTCCTGTTAGACTCTCCACTGCCTTGTCTGCGATGTTAAGAAATATTGTCCCACATTGCTTAGGAGAGGAATGGGTGATCACTTAATATATGTTGGGACCTCTCCACTCATTGCCAATTGGTTTTGAGTTGGATGTTTTCACATGGTATCAGAGTAGGGCCCATTCCACTCCACATTAAAAAAAAAATTCACAATCCACACCTCACGACAGACCAGCAAAAAGGCTGCACGATGATAGGACCAAAAAAGTGGCCACACGTGACAGACCTCAAATGCGGCTGCACGTGAGGGGGGATGTTAAGAAATATTGTCTCACATTGCTTAGGAGAGGAATGGGTGATCACTTAATATATGCTGGGACCTCTCCACTCATTGTCAATTGGTTTTGAGTTGGATGTTTCAATAAGAAATATTGTCTCACATTGCTTAGGAGAGGAATAGGTGATCACTTAATATATGCTGAGACCTCTCCACTCATTGCCAATTGGTTTTGAGTTGGATGTTTCCACATGCGACGGGTTCTTAAGTACCTTCGTTTCGTCGGGCCTGCATTTTGCAGTAGGTGCCTAGTGTCTAGGATTTGATAGTGTTTGGTTCTTCCCTGTATCTTCTGTGGAAATTTGTATTGCCTTCGGGCTTTTAATTTGAATGGATTGATTGCATTTAAAAAAAAAAAAAAAAAAAAAACGAGAGCAAGGCAGCGACGACATGTAAGTTTGTCATCAGGCTATTTAATATGCCACTTTGGGGGTGTGACATTAATTTGGTTTTTTGGGCTTTTTAGCTTTTTTATGTGAGAGCTCGAAATACGCGTTGGCTTTTTATGATTTTTTATGTGATGTATTGTGAAGGGATGACCTGTCTCGAAAAACATAATAAGCTGATTTTTGACTTTTTGAGTTAATCGAATGGGGCCTTCATGTGCTTGTCACCGAGAAAGATATCATTGTAGTATAGTATTTATTGGTACTGAAAATGATTATTCCATATTTTAGGTGCGAGTATTTCATTGCTTGGAAAAAAAATTAATGGTCAAAGTCGGTTGAAAATCTTACAAGTTTCAAAGAAAAAAAAAGAGGGGGTCATTCTAATTATGAAGCAGAAAATGTTGAAAACTTTAGCTTATCAGTTATCAATTTGACTTTTGATACAGTACTTTTTTTATTATTATAACAGGATATTTGGGCTAGTTTGCGCACACCTCGACTAATTCGATCCGGACCCTCGTCCCATGGAGGTAACGACCGGGCATAACCCCCAGTGACCGCAAGAGTTTTGCTAGAGAATCGAACCTGAGACCTTAGGTAAGAGCAAACCCGTAAGTCCCATAGTTTATTTTTCATGTACTTAAA
Organism: Gaultheria prostrata; assembly: GCA_036023075.1. Lineage (NCBI taxonomy): Eukaryota > Viridiplantae > Streptophyta > Magnoliopsida > Ericales > Ericaceae > Gaultheria > Gaultheria prostrata. The sequence goes on along the minus strand of JAXBDA010000136.1, from coordinate 15,449 downwards.
CGCACTCTATTCTATTTTTGCAAGAAACTTTAGCACTTCCAGGAAAAGTTATCAAAATCCACTGCCCCATAGTTTTTTTTTTTTTTTTCTGCTCTCTCTTCTTCGAACTTCATTTTATATGACCCAAAATGATTATATTTTTTACTTTCGGAATTTTAGAATCAATCTTCCACGATTTTGGAGATTTGAAAGGACTTTGTACTATTTTTATGTGGTTAAAATATTTCTGCTCTGTATTAATGAATGTTTAATGTTAGAATATATGAACTTCTTTTTGTATTATGAATTGTTAACTCTAAAACATATATACCTTTTTTATTTTTTGGGTTGTAATACTACCTAATTTTTAATTTTTTCAATCCTAAATAGAAATTCTGGTCCAGCCTCTCTGTACAACAATAATATTTTGGGAAGCTTAATTATTATTTTTTTTTGGAATCTATTTTGAGATGCTTAATTACTGTTTTCTTATGGGTCGTACTTAGATTTTTCCCTTAAAACAAAATGAAAATGGACCGGTCGCATAATGAATCGATGAGAAAACGGACTGCACTGTCCAGTTTGCCTGCTTGTAAGCTCATTTTCAGGTTCACTTTGATGATTCAATCCGTTCGCATTTTACAACTCATCAAGAACATCAACCAAGTCACAAATTAGGTTGATCGGATTTCGTTTAATCTGATTTCAAAACATATTTGTCGTAGAACATATATAACAAGATTACTGCACCGCATTGGAACCCATTTATTTCTAGATAAATGTATTCCGAAAGTGTACCAATCAGCATCCAATCAATCTCATTTTGGCATGACAAATATGTGATTAAAGTGTACCAAACACTTGATAAAATCACTCTCTTTCTCATTAAATAAAATTCAAGTGCGATTAAATCTCCACCAAATGCATCATTTACCATTTTGCCCTTCCTTTTCTTTTAGGGGACCCACCATATATAATAAAAATAAACATTGAGTTTTTGGCAAAATCCGTAAATTCATATTTTGTCCTTCCCTATTATACAGTGGATTCATTTTAGCAAATGCCTCATTTTATTAAATATTTTATCAAATGAGTTGAACAAATGATTTTGAAAAACCCGGCCTTAGCATCCGTATCGCATTATCACAGTCGTCGTTCATCTCTCAGTAATCATGGTGCGTATAGTTTAAATAAAGAGTTAAAACTCTTATTTAAAATTTTGAGGGGAAGCGTGTCGGGTACCGCCACGTGGCGAAGATACCCTACACACACCCAAATTCTTATCCATGCATGAGAATAAGAAAACAATTCATGAAATCTCGAAGAAAACAATTAAGGAACTGAAGACACGTGCATAGTTGCATACAGGACATCCTTCCCAATTTTGGCTGTCGAAGTTTGTGGGCTAACTCACCTCTTTTTCATCGCCTCCCCTCGCCCGGAATTTTTTTTTAGCCCCAAACTTAATCAGGTTGGTGGGTAGTTTTACTTTTCACACAATGATCAGAGTTCAATCTTGATGTCAGATTGCATGAGAGTAATTTTTTATGAATCATCTAATCGCTGTGTATGGCCTGTCTTTTTTTTTTCTGCACGGCAAAAGGAATTTTATTGCTCCATATAAAATATATACAATAAAAAAAGGGGCAAATTAATGAGGCATCACAACTAGATTTTATCACAATAAAAAGAAGGGGCAAATTTTATGGCCTGCCTTTAATCAGGCTGGGAGGAAATTAGTCGCGATGTGCATAAGTTGGTCAAATTTGTTCACCACAAAACCCTCACTGAAAAAAAAATTAGTGTAAAGAGTGTGCGGTCTACGGAATCATATCATTTTTTGGTAAGCATGATATCATTTTGTGGTAGACCCTCATTATCTCATAAAATCATTTGGAAAACACCTTTATCAAAACAAGATTTTATCATTTGGGAAAATAATGTGATTTTATCACACCTCCAAATAAAACTAGATTTTATCAAAATTAGATTTTATCAATTAAAAGAAATTAAAAAACTCAGCTAAACTAATAAAAATATAAAGCACTAAAAGTAATTAAAGTCTTTTATCTTTTCTTTCCCTTTCTGTTTCTTCTTTCTCCCTTGACTAGTAAATTGTCAAATACAGAGCAAAAAACAAAAAAAGTAAATTGTCAAATGTCCAAAGCTAATTATAGAGAGCTAAATTTATCAAGATATATAGTTTAGCTAGCTAATACATTAAAGAGTGTATTGCACTACTTAATGTTTTTAACCAAAATATTTTACACATACACTAGCTGAATTTTTAGCCAACCCGCTATTGGATGACTTTGTAACATCACTAATCACTATTGCACAGAATATCTATTTTTCATTCAACACAACGGTTATTTGGAATGCCATATCATATGAGATATGTCATGTGTCTATCTTATACTCTCTCCGTACCAAAATAGATGTCCCAAAACACTATTCATATATCTTGAAAAATCATTTATTTTTTTAAGCTTAACTAATTATATATACAATATGATTCTTGTTTGATAGATTTTGCTTAGTTTTATTATACAAAGTCTTTAAAATCGAAAAAAGTAATATAGATTGTAATATATAAATAATTTTTTGAGGAGAGTAAATAATAGATTTGAACATCTATTTTAGAACGGAGGAAGTACGGAATATTAAAAAACAAATCAGAAAGTACTAGTGTCATAAACAGAGAACTACTATTTGTAATCCGTATCATTGCCGTAATCCGTATGTACCCTGTTTGTGGCCAATTATTGTTTAATGCTTTGAGAAAGGTCAGGTTGGCTCAGCTTGACCAAGATAAGTCCAAATTATTGAGGCTCAATCGCTTAATGGCTGACCATGAGTTTTATTTTACAACTAGGTGTCCGGGTCAGCTTTTAACGGGAGTCCATTTAAAGCTTTTACTTCGTATGGACTGACTTCAAATGAGTTGACAGCACTCACGAGATTTCGAACCTGAGAGCTTAAAAGGGAGCAAACTCCTAAGTCTCAAATCTTACCACTAGGCCAACACACCAATACTTTAACTGATCCCAAAATCAGTAATTATAAGATCAACTTCGTGGGGTTGGCCGGAAGGTTAATACCTAAGACTTAGAAGTCTGCTTCTTCCTAGCTTTATAGCTTCTAATTTCAAAAAATTCTAAGGAGTCGACTCTTGTGAGTTCGGTTTATACGAGAATTTGTTTAGCTTCCAAATGTCTTTGCTAGAGACGGTTCGATTGATATTCAAAATTTAGCCAAAGGAGGAGACAAATCCCCAAACTAACCCTGATAATTGGGTTTAAAAAATGCTTGAACAAGGAGAGTTTCGACAGTTTCAAGACCATTACTAACATACTTTTTATTTCATTTTTCATTTTTTTTTTCATTTTGATTAACATAAAAAACTATTCCTAAACACTTCTCCTGTCACAAAAATGTTAAATTTTAACTCGGTAGAGTGTTAAATAAAATTTAAATGAAAAGTTAAAAAGCTTCTCAGACTCTACTTCTGAATTCTCCTCTAACGTAAAAAATGGAAAATAAATTTTGGAGGAATGCATTTTGCCTGTGCATAAACAAACACCAAAATGATAGTAAAAAGGAAAACGGAGATAAGTAGCAATAAACCAAACCAAACTTTATGTCCCAATTAAACCGAAACAATTTTGGATGTCACACGAGCATCAAATGACTGAGCCTGAGCAGCCAATACGTCCGTCGAAAATTGTTTTGGATGGCCCAGATTTACTCTCTCTCTCTGTCTCTCTCTCTCTTAAATCCAAACGGCCCAAAAATATTTTGGATAGTTTGAGATGGGTGCTCGGACATTGTCAAGTGTTTCCCGCCCGGCACCCAAAAATTGCTCAATCCAAACACTCCCGAGTCCAAAATGAACACGGGAGAGGATCCGAACCGTTTTGAAAGATCACCACCCTGCATGTTCCGTTAGCCAGCCAACACACCGCCTCTCTGTCTCTCTCCCTCTCTCTGTGGCGTCATGTTCTGAGTATAAGCCTGACAATGACAAAATTCGTTGTTTAACCCTAGCTCCTTCCCTCCCTTCTTTTCCGGTCCCCTCTCGTCATCACTTTCTCAACTTCCTTTTCCCAACATTAATTGACCATTTAATTACACAATTTTCCTCCGCCTTCCCCCCACCCAAAAAAATATCTTCACAAATTGCAAACAAAGCAAATCAGGGTGTGTTTATCGTAGTTTTTTTGTCTTTTAGTTTGCAAACAAATTAAAGTTATTTTTTATCGTGACTTTTTGAGCATTAGAGATTTTTTTTAAAAAAAATCGAAAAGAGGAACAGATCGAGCCTTATAAACATGGGAATGAGTACAATATACACTCATTAAACGCGTATACCATATGCACCTATTGTATAGTTTATATTTTGCCACTTTATCGGCAATCGTTTCAGCAATATGATTTGTAACATTTTTTATGATTAATAATATTTTGATGTGTCTCGTAACTTTTATAAAAAAAAAAAAATTGTACTCCCTCCGTCCGGATTTGTTTGTCCACAAACATACTTTTTCTAGTTCCAAAATGTTTGTCCATTTTCAAAAGTCAAAGAATATAGTATGGAAAAATAAATAAATTTAAAGGTAATGAACAAACTCAAAAGGTAATGGAAAAAGTTAGAATCCTCAAAACGGACTAACAAATCCGGACGGAGGGAGTGACTATTATTAATCGATTCGCGAAACTTTTGTAAGGTGCATATGATACACACTCAAATAGGGGTGTGTATTGGAGTCTTTCCCAATAAACATAGTACTTATTTGACGAAGAAGAGAGAGAGAGAGAGAGAGAGAGAGAGAGATGGGGAGAGTGAAGCTGCAGATCAAGAAGATAGAGAACATAACTAACAGACAAGTGACATTCTCGAAAAGGAGAAATGGGCTAATCAAGAAAGCTTATGAACTCTCTATTCTATGTGATGTTGATGTTGCTCTTATTATGTTTTCCCCTTCCGGAAGACTCAGTCTCTTCTCTGGCAATCGAAGGTCTCATCTTAATAATTAACCCTACTTACCTAACTATATATAATTATCTTATTGCCATTTTCTCCTTCATTTCAGTCTTGTTTCGCATTTGCTAAAATGAGAATTCCGTAAAATCAAATGGGTTGATTTTAGCAAATGAAGAAATTATTTGCTAAAATCAACCCATTTTACAAGATGGTTGATTTTAGCAAATGGTTTCTTAGATTTTATGGGATTCCCATTTTAAGAAATGGGTATTGATTATCTAGTATTTCATACGAATTCAAGATACCAAATCAGTTCATGTGAAATCATCTTAATTATGTTCTTTCTTTGAATTTTTGTATGTGAATTGTATCTGAGAAAGCATTGAAGAGATTATAGCTCGGTATGTGAATCTTCCTGAGCACGAGCGAGGACGGTATGTATTTAGATCTTTTTTTGTATATTTTCCTTTCCGTTTCTAGATTTTTCAGTAAAAACGATGCCTTTTTTCAATTCCAGAAAGACCAGATTTCCAACATATATATTTATGACGGTATAATAAATACTAATAACTTACTCTTGTGTTGGTATATTGATGGTTCTCTCTCTCTCTCTCTCTCTCTCTCTCTCTGATATGGAAATGATCAATGGCAAAAAGGCTGCATAATCAAGAGGTAAGCTCTCCCTAAACCGGTCGTCTAAGGTTGTAAATATCGACTACTGATACATCACTTGTCACGTATGATCATATTTTTGGACATTTGGTAGTGCCGTCAATGTTGTCTCGAACTCAGCTGATATGAGATTGTATCGTTGTTATTTCCTAATCCTAATATTGTTATTTAAAAGACTGATCGTAATTTTGATTGATTGATGCAGTATTTGCATAGAGCTCTGGCCAAGCTGAAAGGTGAAACAGATAGAAGCTATCAAGTAGCAAGGTTTGGAGTTATCCTCAAAAATATATTTTTATTTTTATTTTTTTGAAGAAAATAGCTGCTCTCATTGTTTTTATAGCTTTTGCATAGGAATTTATAGTACTCCAGTATTGGCACTGAATTCATTACATCAAACTTGAATTCATTATGTTTATATGGATGAATTTTCGTCTTAATGTTTCGAGTTTTTGCAAAAATGATGAAGGGAAAGGATTTTCGCACTCTCTTTTTATCCACATTCGCTCCTTTTATTGTCATAATGCTGTTGAAATTATTAAATCATCCTTATTTCTAAATTTACGTTTTACATATGAAAGAAATTTAGCAATTTCATGTAAATAAAGACAAAAAAAAATAGATACAAAGGGAGTGTGAAAATTATTTTTCATATGATACATTTCATATGTATAAGGTAAAGTGATCTTACATATTGTAACCAGAATATAGGATTGTGTATTGTAACTTTTACCCTCCTCTTATTTTTTATTATTGCCAAATCAAATCAAACCGAGCCTTATGCCCCAAATTAATTGGGGTCGGCTACATGAACCATTTTTCTCCATTGAGCTCTGTCAAGTGCCGCTTGCTCTTTAGACCCCAATAGACTCAAATCCTTGCGCATTACCACATCTAATGTCAATTTACTATTATTATTTTTAAATTTCACACATCTGTCTCTCCTTTGTTTTTAACTTAGTTAAATTGTTTTGTTTCCTGTCATAAATATGAAGCAGCCCAGTGAGTGCTGATCATTCCCAAGTTGAGGTATTTGACTGTTCATCTTTAGCCATGCAAGTAAATTAAGACTTTAATTTTTTGAAGGAAATAACTTTAATTGGAAATGATTAATTTACATGGATTAATTATTACAGGAACTTCAACAAGAAATTCTCAGATGCAAGTCTCAGTTGGAGGATATGGACAGGCGGTTAAGGTACTTATTCAAGCACACTTAAGCCCTACCTTAAAAAACCAAATACTCCCTCCAATACCAACTTGGCAACTTTTAAGGCGATAACAAATTAAATTAATTCATGTCTGCTCAGAAATTTGACTTCTAATATTGCTTTTATTTTTACTTTTAAAATTATTCATAATTATTTATGATGGGTATTGCTTGAATTTTAATTTTTTTTTATTGATTTAGAATAAAAGTTAATATCAAGGGACAGAGGGAGTGTCGTATACAAATAAAAATAAATTGAATCCAAAATTTATACGAAATGTCATAATATTCTGTCTGAAAACATTGCATGCATTGGGTATGATGATATGATCCAAATCCTCCTCTTGTATCTGTTCTTTAGGATTTTTGAAGGTGATCCTTCTGAAATGACCAATTTGTGTGAGGCCCAGTATCGGGAGCAAATTCTTGAGGAGACTTTGAAACGCGTCCGTATACGCAGAGTGAGTATATAGTAGGTCTTAATTCGTAGCCACCCCTAGATTTTGAGTACTTTTTTTATTAGATTGTAGGACTGACGAAATTCGCAATTCAACAGCAAGTTTTGGAGGAAAATTATGCCTTCTCCAATCCAGAAACAACTTCACAGGTCTGTATAAATTTTCATTACGAATTCATTATTTTCAAGAAGTAATTAATCAGTGAAATTCAGCACATATATCTTCTACTACTTTTGGTATACATTAAAAACTAATCTTTTGAATCCCTCAATGTCCCAACACTTTATCCATCACACATTTTTGTGGGGCCCAGTATTATGTGTATGAGCTCAATGAAAATAGATGGTAAATAAGGATCGTAAAACATCAAGTAACGATGCCCCAAGACCACTAAAGCCTGTTTCTCTATTTGTTGTTGCTAGATGCACCAGCTGTCCGCTGAGAGTGTGAATGTAAATGGATTTGTTGCAAGAAATCCAAATAATATCCTGGATTGGCTGCCACATAAAGACCCACAAGTTCAGATAATGACCTTTTTGGATTCAAATGGCCTTCTTCCACTGAGGTACTCACAATGAAATTGGTTGGTAATTTAGGTTGTTTATTGGCTTAACATATTTTCTTTTTCCATTGGCTTATTTTTGTTGTTAATTAATGGCTTATTTAGCTTTTGGTCAAAGTACTTGATTTTCGGATTAGTATTGCCAAGTGACTCAGAAAAGTTAAAAAAACAAATGGAAACAAACTTGCAAAAAGTAATCCAAAAAAATCTTTGTGCATAAGATTATTTTTGCTTTCAATACACATATATTTTTTGGACTTTTAATAACTATTGGTACTTTTCGATTTATCTAGTCAAATTGAATACGAAAAGTAAAATTTCTTTACGTATAACTAAAGTTTTAAAAAAAAAAAGTTGCAAAATCAATTAATATCATCCAGATAGACTTAGACAAGCGACACCCCGCACAATGCACAATGCACATGATGCGATGCATGGAAAAGCGAGAATATATATGACATCTCCACTCTCTCGCTTTTCCATCTCGCTTTTCCATGCATATTTAAATAGCGTTGAATTCCTGCATCGACACTCCACGCAATGCACTTTTTGCTCTTCGAACATTTTGTTGTCTTCCTTGCTCAGTCTTGTAATTTATAGAGAGACATAGGTAGATGTAGCATTCAAGTAAAACTAAAAATGATCAAGTTGAATTTTTCCTGTATTTCTAATATTTTCTGGGTGTTTTTTTTATAGAGAAACCTCTAATGGCAACATATTACCACCATTTTCTTCCTTGGGCCTTCAAGGGCAAAACATCCAGATGGAGGATCAGACGAGCCCAAGCAGTGGAATGGAGGATGATCATGACAACATGCGGCACCCCGAACCGCAGTTCGGGCATTTAATTCCTGATCCCAATCTCTCACCTTGGATTGAATTTTACCCCACAGGTGCCTTCCTTTACTGTTTAATCATCCTTATTTTCGTATAAGCTAAAGTCATGCGTCATGCCGTGTCACGCCCCTGATTATCGACATAATAAACAAATATTTTTCCATAAATGAGACAAATACCGTAAACCATATATATATACATATGTATATATGTCCACAATCCTTACCACGAGGTCAAATACACTACTACGGTCAAGTACCCATAGCCTATAAGAAAAACAGAGTGAAAGTTAGTATTAAGTTATTACATTTTCCTAAAGTTAAAAATAAGAACGAATGAAGTTACAAGTTCATCTCCAAAAGTAATACAAAGATGATTAAATAACTTTTCGTGTACACTCTTCAACCGATATCATGCACTTCACTAGGGATGGCAAATCGATCCGATCCGATCCGCTCCGCTCCGCTCTGATCCGTCCCCACCCCGTTTGGGTTGGAGTTTTGGGGATTTTTGGGGGATCAAGTCGAATTTTGAGGAAAAAATAAAAATAAAATCGGGGATCGGGTTGGAGACGGTTCTACATACCCCCGATCTGTTCCCCGACCCATTTTTATTATACATCTAATATGTTTTTCACATTTACACCCCTCGAATTATTGTTAGTTGTTAGGGTATCCTCAATATATATACTACTCCCTCCGTCCCTTTTATAATGTGTACATTTTCATTTTGGGTTGTCCGTTAATAAGTGTGTGTTTTGAAAAGATAGTGGGTACATTTCCTATTTTACCCTTAAAAGTAGATTCCTTTTTAAAAAGTTAGTGGGTATTATTATATTGATAAGGATAAGTAACGGCAAGTTGATGTGAGAGAAAAATAATTGGAATTCTCAAGTAGCACACTTAAAAAGGGAGGGCGGGAGTATTAGTTTATATATAAATACACTTCATTCTTCATATAATCAAACATAATTTATCTGGTAATTCCAGCCTTCAAGGCTGGAATCCTTGACTATTATGTAATTTTATTTGATTGGTTGGGATTTTTGGTGAAAAATTACAAATTGTTGCCATATTTTTCATTATTTAGTGGTTTAGATATCAAATATGTTGGTAAAGTCTAAGGGGTATTTTTCTAGATTTTTTTTTTAATTTTTTATTGGTTTAGTAACTTTCGGATCGGGGATCACCGATCCCCGCTAGGAGTGGGGATGGAGGGTGGAGATGATTCCCCGTTCGAGGATTGGGGCGAGAACGGAGGTAGATATGAGGTTCGTGGATTTGAGGCGGGGATGGCCAAATCCGTCCCTGATCCTCCCCATTGCCATCCTTACACTTCGCACCAACCAACTAATGCTTCGTGTTACGTACATGAAAATGAAAGTGGCTACACTAGCCCAGTTGAAAAGTCTTTCTACTATCACTAAATGCAAATGGATAATATGAGCACGAAGGAAACAACCATGTAAAAGACAAGCATTCAATCGAGTATTCACCGATTGATTAAATAACAATCAAGTGTCCCCAAAGTGTCCATGTATCCCTAAAATCTCGTTTGTCAACAAGAACTCTCTTTTAAGAAAGATTGAAGCCCATGTGTTCGTAAAACCCTTTTCGTCGATGAAAGAACCCCATTAAGAATCTAACATGTCCACACACACATAACTCATCCACTTTCCTTTTTTTTATTTCTGCACTCTTTGTCATTCACAACTTCCACAATTAACATCATTGGGAATCGCATCCCTAAACCGAGTTTCACGGACCTCATTCATCCCTGCCGATTTTCACGGGCCTTCTTTACCCCTGCCGAGTTTATAGGCCTCGTTTACCCCTGCCCAGATATGCAAAGATTGGTGACCATAGTAACCACAATCCAAATCCAAATCTATTTCCTTTCATGTTCTCAAGATGTTCTTATTTCCTTTTTTCGCTCATCACACGTGTCCGTTAACAAACACCAATCAACATCACGTGTCTAACGAGTGTTTAACTACGAGTATCCCATGCGTGTCGATGAATAATCAACCCATTTCAGTATCCATCATGTGTCAAAGGGGATTCAACAACTAATACCAAGATTTGTCAAGGAAATCAAATCAAACCCTAGAAAAAGGTGGGTTTTCAATATAATCAAGAGAGACAAGATCAAACTAAAAATATGTGGTACAATCGACCATGTGACATTAAAAATAAGAGAAGGAAATTCCTACCAAGATGGGTTTTGAGCAAAACCCCAGAGTAACCCAATCAATTTAGACTCCAAACTCCAAGAACGAACTCCACTACTTGATCAAGTAAAAAATGAGCTACAAGGGTGAGGTTTCACTCATAATTAAAGAGGGAGAGGGAAAAACGTGAATGGAGATGAAACAAAGCCAAACTCAATAGCAAAACTCGAATCTCCAATGGAAACGATCTAAGGAAAGCGTAGGTCCGTGTGATTGGTGGTGGGTTGTGGTAGAAACCTAAGGATTTTAAGGAAATTTGAGGAGAGAGAGAGAGAGAGAGAGAGAGAGAGAGAGAGAGAGATGAGTTTTAGGTCTCCAAGTCGTGTTTGGAGAGTGAAAAACGACCCAAAGGATCCCTTTTATAGACATTTGGATCGAGGACTAATTTTTTTGAAAAATTTATAGGTTGTACCGGTACTAGGAAAAACCTAGAAGTGTTCCATGCGATTATGTTCAGTGGGAACTGGTTTTGGGAAAAAGGGTGAACCGGTACGAGGAAAAACCTAGAACCAGTTCCGGAGTGTTCCATGCGATTATGTTCAGTGGGAACTGGTTTTGGGAAAAAGGGTGAACCGGTTCGGGTGCAAACAATTAGCTATTGAATCAGCAACACCGAGGCAACACTATACAACAACACAGACAACACGATAGGCAATACTATTTACTTACACTTCACATGGTGAGGTCTAGAGAGGCTAATTCGAATTAAATAAAAAGTCAACTCCCTCCACCAAGCACAAATTTGGAAAATCCCAAAATAGCGCACTTTCAAATATGGCTCTTCAAGCCCTCCCAACTTGCACAAAACTCATCTTAGGTTCCCAAAAACAATTCCACAAAGATAAGTTCAATGCGCCAACTCAAAGGCGTATTTCACGTTTAATGTCAAAACAGTAAGGTGGGGTTTGACCTACAGTACAAGCTTTTTAAGCACCCAAAAACAAAAAGTTTAGTTTACTACTTAAGTCAAACAAGCCTAAGTCACATAGTTGACTTTAAACATTCTATCAACATGATACTTCAAAACACATCATAAATCATTAATTTGCAATGTAAAAAAAATATGGGTCCTTAGCCGCACTTCTTAAGACAGATCGATGCAGGAATTCAACGCTAGCTAGTCAGAAGAATATTTAACAAAATGTTACATTTGAAAGGCGATATCGAATTATCGATTCCTACCAACCTAAATTTCAAACATACTAGTAAAAACAATGTCAGATATATTTTCGAATTAGTTATAGAGGTAAATTTTTTTGTAGTATACCAAATTAAAGAAGTTAATTGTAATATCAAACTATCAAAGTGATTTTACTTATAACGTAATTAACCATGCATCTTAAGTTAATTAATATGTATTTTGGCTGCAGGAAATGGCCCATATTTTGATGCTGAGCCCAGAGAGAGAGAGCTCTTCTAGAACTGTTTTTGTCACAATTGACGCCTTCGAATCAAAATCATATTTGAGTGACTTTCCATGAAACTTTTCATTATAGTTTATAGTTGTTTATTTGTTAAGTACTTATTTGAAATTACCGTGAAGTTTGCAATTGTTTTTTGAGTTTCTGTTTCCAGTATTTAAATGAACATAAAAGGGCGTACCCAAGGCACGAAATTCTTGCATATTTGGGCCTGGGGAAACGGTTGATGTATGCAGTCTTACCCCTGTAAGCAAAGAGGTTGTTTTCGAGAATTTGATCCGTGACCTACAGTCCAAAATAGGGTAGTTTTACCACTACTCGAGGTCCGCCCTACCGTCTTTAGATGAACATGATTTGATGATTTTACATGATCATCCGTTGGTCTGTGAACTTGGCTTGGAATCATATATGGAACTAAATATGTACGTTTTATTGTACATTTAATTGTTTTATCTTTTTTTAATTTTCTGAATTTTGTTAGTTTTTGTTTAAATGTTTTTGCCTATTTGTCCATCTTGACAAGAAAAATTTAGAAATTAAAAAATAGGATCAAATCTTGAAAAGTACTAAAGGCAAATAAAAAATTCAATTTTTTTTTTTTGTGCTTTCTCAGTTTTTTTTTTCAAGTATAATACATATTATTCAAGTCTCTTAATATCGACTGCAAAGTTGTATGACCTAAATAAAATAAATTCTCTAAGTCACAGACTAATAAAATAAGTTCAATTTCACTGTTTTAGGTATATGGAAAATATGAAAATTAAGGCTTGTTGAAATAAGTTCAACTTGTGGGCCCACAGACATATGAACTAATGTTGGCCCACGAAGCCATTTTGGCCCACAAACAATTGTTCTTTTTTCTTCCATTACTGCCAGTTTTTTACTTCTTTACTCTGTTTCACTTAATCTGAATTTTAAAAAAGGAAAAAATGTTGATTTTTATCCAAAATAACTACGTAAAAAATTGACCCCAAATTTATTTTCATTTTCTTAAATAATATCAAAAGAAAATTTGTTTACCACTTCAGAATCCACACAACAATTGAGAGTAAATATTCAAAGGATAGTCGATCGTAAGTATGATAATAAGTATTCATTTAAGTTAAATTGAACCCCTTCCTATTGTTAGTTAATAGGAGTACTATTTTTAGAGTCATTGGTGCCTTGGTGGCTTGCTAATTACTTTGTAACTTCGACTTCTATTGTTCGTTGGAATCTTTTTAAACTCATTGACGATTTGCAAAATTGTTAACTATAAATTACTATATTACAAAACTTAATTGAGGTATGCTTAAAAGTAGGAGTGTAATGATTCAGCTTGGTTCGGTTTAATCGATTTATTTCTATTTTTTTGGTTAATTACTTGTGCATTTTATAGCAAGAAAATGAGAAAATGAACTTCAATAGACTTCCACCATATTAATTTCCATTTGAAACTGCTCAAATATCATATAATCAAGTAAGAAACTAAATTAAACAACTAAATATCATAGAATTAATTAAAAAAAACTAGATTAAATGACGAAGTATCAAAAAATCAAGTACAAAACTAAATTGAAATAATTTCTTTCATCAACATTTTCCACATCATATAGTTGGTCTCTAATAAACATTCGAGACAGACACCTCAACAAATTTAACTTGTGGGCAAATATTTGCCTATCAATATGTTAATTTTTCATGTACATATAAATTTGATTCGGTCCGATTTATCCCAAATAGGATAAGGAAACTTGAACGAACCGATTTTTTTTTTCGGTTTGACGAAATCTCAAACCAGACCAAACCGTTTACCTCTAGAAAGCAAATTAACCAAATCAATCACCGATTTGGTCTGGTTTCAATTTTCGGTTCAATTCAAGTAGTGTAAGTATTTATTTTCACCCGGGTTAAGGTTTTTCTAATTGGGTTTTCTAATTTGGGTTGAGCGGGAAATCACCAACTTCAACTGGAAATTCCAATTCCCAAAACTTTTTTTGAACTGAAATCCCAAAACTTCAAAAAACCAAAATTTACACAAAAATCAAACATCAGAAACACGAATTTCGGCTTAAAAGCGCGCAAGTCGCAACACCCAAAAAATTTCAAAATGCAGAAATTGGCGGTGTTTATCCCTCTTCTCGCTACAAATCCTCACAGCTCACTCAGACCCCTCCTCAACCCCCTTTCTCCTCTAACCTTATAGTATCCTAGTCCACAACAGAGCGAGAAAAAAGAGCAACAATGGCGGACAAGGAAAACAGCGTGCGGGTCACGCGCTTAGGGAAAAAGAGGGCGGCGCCGGAGCCTCCACAGCCGGCCACCAGGAAGCGGGTGGCGTTGGGTGAGATTCCGACCCAGTCGAATATTCCGTCGACTGTGGATCTGGGTTTTGTGCCGCAGCCAAAAAAGGGGAAAAGAAAGGCGAAGAAGAAGGCCGTGATTAGTACGAATGTTGAGGCGAAATCGGAAGATCCCCAATTGTGTGAGCCTTTTGAGTCTGAGATGTTTGAGTATCTTCATAACATGGAGGTTAGTGGGTTTACATTGGTTCTCTGTAATTTGATTTTATTTGAAATGGGTTTGCTTAGTTTTGTGAATTGAAGAATGGACTGGGTTGGTGTCTGTAGCAAGAACTTGTTCAATTTGATTGTGCATTTCATGTAAATTTCTTTGTTTTGGGTTTAATTTGATTGTATTCCCCGTACTAATTATATCATAGATTTTCCGTTTAGTTTGATGAAGGGTTTAGGTTAGGGTTTTTGAGTTCGGTTCCATGTGGAAATGGGCAGGTTGAGAGTTATGGAATGGGTTTGGTGTCAACATCAATAATATTTTCAATTTGTTTGATCTTTTTATGGAAATTTTTAGGTTTTGTCTTTAATTTGATGAGGGGTTTTAAGGCTTTTGTTGGTTGCTCGTTTCATGACAATGAAGGGGATTTGCCTTCGTTTGATGATTTGGTATCAATTTGTGTTTTTTTTACGTTCTGATAATTTGTGGAAAACTCAAAAGCTTGTATGAGCTTGTATTCCTTTGATCTCAACGTACAAATATATACAAGTCTAAGAAGAATCATATCCCATAATTATAGGATTAACAACACAAGTTATGGGA
>JAXBDA010000135.1:0-115576 GCA_036023075.1 Gaultheria prostrata | reverse complement strand
AAGAATAAAAATTCTGGGCCAATCTGGAAGATAAATCATTGGCTTGGTGTGGAAGAGAGAGATGAGAGGGAAAGAATGGAGAGAGAAGTGGGTTTTGAGAAAAGTGGGGATTTCAGAGAGAGAGAGAACTGATAAAGTAGAGATGAACGTGTGAAGAGAGAGAAACGGTAACGGAGGTTTTCTCTCCGTCAACTTTGTTTGTTTATCAGCTGTTATGGCAAGTCAGTGACATAATCTGAATCACGAACAGTTGGCAAGCTTTTATTGGCTACAGGTACCAAGTGGCACGCCAGCTTGGTACCCTATTTGTATGCAAAATTTTCTCGTAGAATACAGCAGTAGACTAGTACACCGATCATAAAAAAGACTCACAAATTATAAAGAGCGAAATTTACTGAGAAAATTACCCGGAGAAATCAGCACTGCAGGCCGATAAGTAAATTTGGAGAGAGAGAGAGAGAGAGGATCGGAAATCTGTGCTGGATTCCAAGATCTAAAGAGCATATGCACACACAGTCGCGGGACGCCGCCTCGTTTTTACTTTTCTGGATATCTTTTTTTCTGAAACCCATCTCTAAAGTCTAAAGTCAACTCTCAAACCCTAATTGCAACTTCTTTGGGGTGTTGAAAGTTTTAGTTTTTAATTTCTTTTCCTGTTGAATGAGATTGGGGGTTATGAAATGGAAGAAAATGCAGCAGCTGTGCACACAGCTATCAATTCAGTACAGGCGTTGGGCAGGGGATTTGATGTGAATTTTGACACCAGATTGCTCTACTGTAAAGGAGTTGGAGGTTCTAGGGTTGTTGAAATTGATAGTAAAAACACAAAGGATCTACGGTTGAATGATAATTTGGTTGTGCCTAATGTCTCGAGGGATATCAAGAATTCCCAGGTCACTATTAGGCGTGAGAGCTCTGGGGTTTGCAGTTTTCTTGAGGTATGCTATTGTTTCTGTATTTTCTTATTCTTGTTTTGCTTATTCAGTGTTTTAAGTTGCGTTTGGATTGTTGATTTGTGGAGTGATAATGGAGGGAAATTAAAATGGTTTTTTGGATAACCGAATATCTGTGTGTCTGGGCCTACTTGCGCTCACCTTAGCTAATTCCACAACCTGAAATTAACCACCTTGGCCCCAAGGTTTGTAACATTTGGCCTTCCTAAGATTCAACATTAGGAGCAAGCCTTTGGTTGCTGCATCCTGCCCACCCGGCGAAACTGGGTTAGGGAAAGAAAAATGTTAAAAGATAATTTAGAAGATAGTAAAGTGAAGTAGCTATGCCTTTCTTTTTTCTGCGGTGTTGTATTATTGTCTTTTCACTTTCTAAATTCCTCAGCCTGTTCATAATTCAAGCACAGCATCGGTGTGTGTCCGGTTGGGATGTCTTGACAGTCAAGTTTTTTGGGTTGAGGTTACAAAAGTCTAGCGAAAAGAGTAAAAAGCTGTTTGGGCTAGCTTTTGGCTTTCCATGTTTGGGTATCTGACAAAAGGCTTGGTTTTGGGGGGCAAATATTGTGTAGGCTAGTTAAATGTATTTTTTTGGCACTTACCCAAAATGAAAAAAGACTTTTTTTTTGGGCTAGGCCAAACAAGTGGTTATAACTTATAAGTAGTTTTTTTTTTAGCATAAAAGCTATTTTCTTCTAGTTCAAAAGGAGCATTAGAGGTTGTATACATGAACATTTATGTGCAAGAAACCTTGCTGACTGAGGGAGTGTAATGCTTAAATGTTGGCTGCCGACACAGAGTTCGTGTTCAGGGTTGTCTATGTTTCAAGCTATTGAATTTACTTGAACAGAGCTTGCATTGAAGATATGGAGTGTGGATTAGCTTAGCTCATATTTTGAAAAGCGCATGAGAAGCTCTTAGTACTTCATACTTGGTTTGGATTATTTAAAACCTCAACAGTATAATCCTGCATAATTAGTTAGTTGTAGCTGACTGGTTAAATAAACAGGAATGTATCAACCACTTTCATTCCATGCTTGCTTGCATGCATCTTCAGTCCTCTACTGGTCTTTTGTGTTTCTATATGTATCTCTTCCTATTTTGACTCTGTGTGATTCTGTGTGTGAGCGTCCGAGACTGAGGTCGGTAAACTATAATGATGCAAAACTCAAGGGGCTGCACATGTTTCCAAGATGGTGTTTAAATTGTTGCAATCAAAATTTTATGCCTCCATACTTGCATGTATGAATCAAGCAATCAGCTGAACGTTAGTTCTGATATATGGGGGTATATGAGGAGTCAATCTTTAAAAGCAAGGAGTTAGAGCCAATTTGGTTTGAGGCTTCTGGCAGGAACATGGAGAAACGGTAGTGCTTGTTGTTCAACAATATAATGTTCTCGAGTTTGTCTACAGACTCTACACATATTTTATTTTGAGAAGATTCCACATTATTTCCACAATGTGATATCACACATGAGACCTTATGAATTCATTTAATTGCAAATAGGCTGAATTTGGTACTTGGGTCTCCTCTCCTTTAAACAACAGAGAGGGAATAATACTAAAGAGGAAGAAGATTTTTTGTAACTGAAGTCACATGAATACTTGAAGAAGATTGTTTGTAACTGAAGTCACATGAATACTTACTTTAGTATGCTTTATGTTAGTTTGAGGCTTGCTCTTGTCATATGAATACTTAACTACTTCAGAAAGCATAAGTTTTTTGAAACCTTGAGGAATACTGCAATAATATTAGTTTGGGAGGTTTGAACATCAACTAATATTATGTAATTATTGAAATTTGATGTATGATGTGGTTTATTCCTTGCACTGCACACTTTTCACTACTTTGGCCCTCACTCTAATCAAGTGCAGATGGCAGAATATTTCAATAAAAAGGTTGGTCTGTCAGGAGATGTTCCTCTTGGTAGCTTCAATGCTGCTTTCAGCTATACTGGTTCTAGGAATGTCGATGCTGCAGCTACGAAGACACTTTCCATGGATGGTTTTTTCATTCCACTTGCTAAGGTTCAGCTCATAAAATCACTAGTGTTGCAAGAAAATGTAAAGCAAGCAGTCCCATTATCTTGGGACCCGCCCTCCTTAGCAAGGTATTAACTCTTCAAGTTACCTGTAGAAGGGAATGGTTGAGCACTTGAGCCTATTATTGTCTGCAGCGATTATCTGCTTTTGATATTGTGTTTTTTTGGACAGCTTTATTGAGAACTTTGGGACCCATGTAATTACATCTGTAACTATTGGTGGTAAGGACGTGATTTATGTTAAACAGCACCAGACATCACCTTTATCAACCATGGAGATAAAAAGTTATGTCCAAGATATTGGAAATCAAAGATTCTCCAGCACTGACAGCCTCACAAATTCAGGTCTATTGAAGTACAAGGACAAGGCACGTTCTAAAATTTCTTGTTTCTCATTCACGAATGGGAACATTTTTTTCCTCATTTTTTTTTGTCTCTGCTAGATATACCTTAACAAACTCGCTGTGTGTGTGTGTGCGCCTTTTCCTTCTTTATTTTGCAGGGAGTAGAACCTTCGTTGTTCAATAGCCAGGGGATCTATCCTCAACCCACTAGTGCACCTTATCTTACTGGGAATGGTAAAGAAGTATGTAAAATTTTTCTACTTGTTTCTTTGATGTTGCTTCCTTTTTATGGTGTCTACTGGTTAATCGCCAAGATACAATGAAATTAGCCAAGGGAGAAAGATTGTTACTTCTGCTGTCTTGCCTTGGACGTAATACACAATCTGCATATTAACCACCTGAAGTCAACAAAGATATTTTGATTTTTTGTCTTCATGGAACTCTCTCTTAATAAATCAATGATGATATCCTTTACCTTCAAGTTCAACAAATATATCCTTGTTTTTTGTTCCATAGAACTCTCTCAGTAAATCAACAAATATATCCCTTCAAGTTGATTTTTTTAGTTGATTGAACCGGAGGAAGCGGTAGATACAGTCGGCTCCTAATTTAATTGGTACAAAGCTTCGCAGTTGAATTTTTATGCAACTCACTCCTCTGGAACTTGAGCTACCCCAACCCCTCATACCCTCCCATAAACATAGAGAGATACACATAATAAATCCAAAAGAAGATAGGGGAGGAGGCTAGAGGGCTAAAAGAAACCCGTATTTGTGAAATTTTTGCATTCCAAATGTTATTTAGGAGTGATTTTTAAAACACACCCCACACCCACACAAGTGGTATTCCAACTGTTATTACAAAATTGTGTATTTATGAGACTACTAGAGTGGTGCCCTGGCAGGATTCTAAATTCACCTAGGTTTATCTGAATTATTATAAGTCCTCAAACTCAATAGTTCCTTAATTTTACTTCTGATGCAGGATGTTACGGTCATTTTCAGACGTAGGGGAGGAGATGATCTGGAGCAAAGCCATTCCCAATGGGCAAGGACAGTCCGGTCGTCTCCGGATGTTATTGAGATGTCATTCTCTCCCATCACCCTTCTTCTTGAAGGGGTGACCGGGAATGAGCACTTGGTTCGTGCTATAGATCTCTATCTTGAACGTAAGACATTTTAAACTTCATCATATGTGGTTGCATAGAACTGGTGTTCTTTTCCTCACTTTATAGTTTTTACCCAATGTCGGGGAGGAACCGTGACAAAATGATCATGGATTCCTCGTAGTTGCTAACTTCAATTTTTTCTTGAATAATTTTGTGCAGACAAGCCTCAGATTGAAGAGCTGAGGTATTTCCTGGAGTTTCAGGTCCCTCGGATATGGGCCCCGGTGCAGGACAAGCTTCCTGGCAACCAAAGGAAGGAACCTGTTTGTCCATCTTTGCAGTTCAGCATGATGGGGCAGAAGCTTTACGTCAGCCAAGAGCAAGTATGTTTACGTGTGCAGAGCTTTTTGTTGTGATAATGGTCTTTAATTGTTTGCCAGTTACCTGTTAATTAAAAAGGAAAAACACCAAAAATTTGATTGCGTGCATTAAATTTGATCGAGTGCATATTAGTGGGCCTTTGGCTTTTTGTTGCCATCTTCCAGTGATGTAGCATATAGGGGCGGAACCATGGGTGGGAGAACATGACAATATGACATAGAAGAGTATGGTTGGGAGCACTGGTAGAAGTGTCTATTTAGTACATGTGGCTTAGATACTTATATGTTGCGGCAATATATTTTTCTTTTGGTCATTGCTCCTATATAAATTTGAATTTTTGGTAAATTAATTTGAGTTGAATTTTTATATTCCTATGGCTACTAATGATCTTCTCTTAGTTTGTAACTTTTCTTTTGGATTCATTTGTTTGAGATGTTCTTGTTACACGAACTCAACCCCAACTCAATTACACGAACTCAACCCCAACTCAACCCCAAAAGCTAGCTATTGAAGTGAGGGCGCCCTCACGTTTATGTACTTCATATTACTTTGGTACCCAGGTGATGTGGGATTTCCCTTCATAGTTCCATCCTAGAAAGGGTTGAGGTTCTGAAAAAGTTCCGTCCTAAATGCAAAATTGAGGTCTTAGGGCAGATTCGCCACCCTAGTAGGAGGTTCTTGTAACCAAGTATGGGCAGCTTTCGAGGCCTGATGGATATGAACAGTACTGTTTTCCTTTCTTTCGCTCTGTACTTTGCTTAAGCAACTCTGGGTTTTTCAAGTCATGTTTCCTTTGCGCTACAGTAAACATGGCCTATTCTATGCACCACACATTTGACATCATCATCCTGATTGTGGTTAAGCATTCTCCTCAGGGAATGCTTGGTTTTCATCTCGAATTCGCTCTTGATTCCATAGGCTTGAGATGGTATCCAAAGAAACCAACATAGGGTAGATTGTTAAAGACCTAGTTATTCCTGACTTTATGGCCTTGTCTCTAATTTCATGTAGGTATCGGTTGGCCGTAAGCCTGTGACCGGCTTGCGGTTATGTCTAGAAGGATCAAAGCAGAATCGGCTATGTATTCATCTCCAACACTTAACATCCCTTCCCAAAATCCTTCAACCATTCTGGGACACCCACGTGGCCATCGGTGCTCCGAAGTGGCAGGGTCCCGAAGAGCAAGATAGTCGATGGTTTGAGCCAGTTAAATGGAAGAAATACTCTCATGTGAGCACTGCACCAATTGAAAGCCCTGCTACCTTCATAGGCGATTTCTCTGGTGTATACATTGTGACGGGAGCTCAACTTGGGGTATGGGATTTCGGGTCAATAAATGTTTTATACATGAAGCTTCTGTACTCTAGGTTACCGGTCTGCACAATTAGAAGATCATTGTGGGACCATTCCCCCGACGACAATTTGAGGAAAGTGGTCAGCACTGGAAATAATATTGGTGACTCAAGTTCAGGATCAACGGAATTCATTGCCGGCAATAAGTTGGCGAAATTCGTTGACATGTCTGAGATGACGAAGGGCCCACAAGATTCTCCGGGTCATTGGTTGGTTACTGGAGGAAAGCTTGGGGTGGAGAAGGGGAAAATTGTTTTGAGGGTGAAGTACTCCTTGCTAAACTATTGAGTACACTGCCAGGGATTTGGAGCAGTTTCCAGTTTTGCTTGCCTGTTTTCTTGGAGATCTTGTGAATTTTTGTAGAAAATGTCCATTGTTCTTCCTTATTGAAATGTATATGCAGAAGTATTTATTGTTGCCATTTAGATCTAATTTTTCACTGGGTTCTCTTTTGGTGGGGATTTGCATTTGGGAAATCAGAATTGTGCTGCCCAAGAGTAGTTTTTTGTACTTAATGTCAATGTACGAACTTGCAAGCTAGTCCAACTGGTTGTGTGTTTGTTTCAAGTTCATATAGTTTTAGAGTCCACGTCTTTCTATTATATTGCTGGATGTTATTGCTTGTACAAAGAAAAGATTGCCGATGTAAAGATGGCTGATAGTTCTCTGTTTGATCGTGATCTTTCGAATTCATGTATTCCTTGAATGTTATATATATATATATATAGAGAGAGAGAGAGAGAGAGATCAGAAACATGGTGACAAGGAGTTCATGTTATATGTAACCATGAAACCATAGTATGGTATTTCAAGCGAGATGACCCACCATACATATGAAAATGTCTTATTTGACTGAAAAAACTTACGTATTCAATCAAAGTTCGGGCTTATATGGCTTTTCTTGGTTTGGTTACTACGAGTAGAGTCATACATATGTATATGTCTATATCTCCATATCTGTTTATATGCGGATATCTCTATCTTCCCAATAACAACTGCAGAGGCAAGGCTTCTCCTCTAGAATTGACCTCCTTCAAAGGTTTGGCCGAATTGCCAACCGGAGGGCACGACATTGTAGCTGGTGATGGTTTTCCCGTCGCTGGCCATCACTCGGAAATAGAGGCTTTGGCCATTGAGGTAAGAATTGCTCTGCCAATTTTGTCCCCAATTCCTTGACATAACTTGCCAACCTGTTTTTGAGCCCTTTATGGATACTGCATGGATATCCCCTGCACCTCCTACATTTGTTATCAGTACCAGGTTGAAGTAAGAATGGCCGTTTATGGTGAACCTCATACCTCCTTTCTTCACGCACGGTACCCTGTCAAAACCAGAAAACTACTATTTAGTACTCGTGGAGTGATTAATGTAGCATGCATAAGTGGTGCTTCTGATCAATGAAGCCGAGTAAAGAGAACTACTATTTTTTTTTGAACGCAGAGTAAAGAGAGCTACTTGGCCAAGGCGGGAATTACACGTCGAAAAACAAACAGAAATCAATCCTAGAAAAGTGTAGACAATTACGTGAGGCCTATGCCCACATCGGTTCTTTTCTTCTATTTCATTGGAAAATTGAAATTCCAGAGGAACCATTCAATATTGGAAATCATACGTATTACCTTCTGAAAGCTACTGGAACAATTCCAGCACGATATTTTGCGATCTTCAGGAAAGCAGGTTGTGCCAAATCAAAGTGTTGGAGAGGAGGATTGCACCACCCGCCATTGTTATTAGAGAGGGCGTAGTTTGGGGGACAGAAGTTGGTGGCGGTGACCGTAATGGTGTTACCAAGGCACCATTGGGGATCATGTTGGCACCTCAGTTGATAACATGCTCCACAGCTCAAGCCATTGTTGAAGAGAGTTGTGCTTAGAGCTGCAGTTCTGGTTCCATACCCCTGGCTGTACAAGTTTCCATACCCACATGCTCCCCCTGCACCCACAAAATGTCACATGTGATTTTGGAAATGTACCATAATGTCATGCATGCACAATATGTGACATGTCACTTATTTTCCTCATAATTTTAGAAATCTCACTGACAGAAATGTTGCATACTGTTTTTAAAAAAACAAAAGCTGTATTTGGGTACTCCCTCCATCCCAAATGTCAAAGGGTATTCCTTGGAGAGTTCAAACCTTATAAGAGTAATGATCATGTTCTGAATTAGTATTTATTTATTTTTCTGAATTAGACAACAAATCAGGACAGAGTGAACTATCATAGTTCAAATTGATAAAACACACAGGTGCGTGCGAGGAGAGTGAGAATTCTAGCTTCTCTAACCCATTGTGCCAGAAGCATCAGAGCCGCCGTAGAATGTGGCGTGAGCGCTTTGCCAGCCACCATAGAACGCATCGGCTCCTCCGCAGTGGAATACACAACATAGAAGGAATAAGAAAAGTGGCAGGTACTGCATTGAAAATGTTGCCATTGTTCAAATGTAGTGAGTGAGTCTTTACTAAAGAGCAAGGCTTAATTGAGAGTGTGAGTGAAATGGTTATGTATATTTATACAGAGAGGAGAGATGCAATGAGTCGTGAGATTGGGTTTGTACTGGTGGTGGCCGGTGGGGGTAGGAGAAAATCAGGGTATTCCTTAGTAGTATTTTGTTTTGCTTTGTTTGATACGTACTAACAAAAAACAGGTAGATCGAAATGAACACTAATTATGAGTCGGCGGCCAAGTACTGAAGAACAGATTCAACTCATTAACTCAAATCATATGCCCATTCAATAACTTATGGTTGGCCCCACACTACCTTTCTAATTTCTTCACTCAATTTATAACCTTCTTATTGCACCCACAAAATAAAGAAACAAGTCCATTTTTCAGCTTGTTTGGTTTGGTTGACCAAAAAGTGAAAACAAATTTTTTTCCATGTAAAATATTTTCCTATTATATATATATGAACAAACAGAGCCGGCCTTGACTTTTTGGAGGCTTAAAGTGAAAATCAAAATATGGCCTTTTCAAAATCTTAATGAACAAAATATAAGTAGATAAATTACACTTCGAAAAACAAATATACTATTCATCAATAAGAAATAACCCTAAAACAATAACCAAACATTTCAAGATTTCAAACTCGTCACTTAAATATCACTAATCCAAAAAAAAAAAAAAAAACCCGATCCTTCCAAGATTTTAAAAGCATTCTCTAAATATCAATCTTCTTGCAATTTTAGCAGCAAAAGTACTAATTATGTGCGAACAATCAATCTTATCCGTCATCTCATGTTCAATAGATAGAATGAAAAGTCCATTCAACCTTTTTTGTGACATAATTGACCGAAAGTAAGACTTAATCAACTCTTCATTCTCCAGTAGCAATTGCAACCGGAATAGTCAATAGTACATTTTTTTGGGTATTACAAAAGACGGCTAGCTTCCAGTCAGGGAAGCTTTTGGGTGTTTTGAAGGTTTTAAAAATTATTTTTATAAAATCTGAACCGTCCAATGTGTTTAAAACGTGTTTTTAAGGCCCCGGCGAGAAATCATCAAAACAAAATACCAAGAAGACCTTGATCCGAGCAGTTTTTCACAAAAATTGTACATTTACAGTTTTGTGAAAAACCGTTTGGATCAAGCCCTTTCCGGTATTTTTTTTGATGATTTCTAGCGGGGGCCCTTAAAACACGTTTTAAACACATTGGATGGTTCGGATCATAAAAAAAATATCGGGAACGTGGAGGTCCGGAAGTCCGGAGCCCGGACTAGAAGCTCTCCCTTTCAAAAGATACCTAAGGGTACTAAAATATGAGGGGCCTTGAAATTCGTAATTTTTTTGAGGCCTAAATCGGCCGCAACGCTCGCTTTAGCTCAGGACCAGCTCTGTGAACAAAATTGTTTTCCTATTCATACTGTCAGCACAAATGAAAGTGTCATATAGTACTTATTGTCCCTCTCATCTTTCTAATTAATAATTAAGAAAGGACCGGCCAGGATTAATTGATACTCCGCTTTATTACTTTCTTTACTTCACCATCGTCGTGTATTCCATATTGAAAATAATTTGCGAAGTAATCTCTTAGGGCATTAATTTCCTTAACAAATTAGTTGTAATTCCTGTTCTTAATCACAAATACCTCTATGAAGTCAATATCCCTCGATAGATAAATTCAAGATCCATTAATGACCACTTGAATCAATATACAAATTAAGTAAAGTAAAAGTATATGCAGATTAGTGGAATGATTTGTTGAATGCCTCTCACATCTCAACATACTCAAATTGGCCAATTACTTGGGCTGACACCAAATATTTGACGTTTTGTATCCCTTAAACTACTGCAGTACATTCTAGGGTTTATACGTACATACATTTAGTCATGACCATATTAAAATTGTATGGTGACTTAAGCAGCGCCCGAATTAGTAGAATAGGAGGGGATGGTGTTGTCCTTTAAGGACAGTATACAGTAATGTTTTGTCATTGGTCCACCTGGGGCTCTTGGTCTTTGGCGACAGTGACATGGCAACTGCTTTTATGGGTCAAAGAGGACACGTGGCGAGTGAATAAAAGCGTAAAAGGCTCATGAAGGAGTTCACATGATGATATTCAAACTTTGAAAGTCAAAGGAGGGTGACGTGTCAGCTATTATTTGGACGGTACAGATCACATGTAGGAGGCTAGGAGTCCCTCTGGTTGGGGGAGATGGTGATGATGTGTCATTGCTGACCTATCTCCCCGGGTTTCATGCTTCCTTTCTCCTCGCATCTGCCTTTGATGACATGGATTTGTGGGGCCAATGCTGTGCAAAAATGCTACGGTTACATACGCACGTAAATGTACACACTTGCACATAAACTCATGTTCACTATATGATAATTACGATATGCTCCGAGTGTCCAATAGGGATGCGTGATTTGATCGATCGGGATCTTCGTTTTGTTAGCTAGTTTTTTTTTTGAAGCTAGAAACATAAGATATCCATTAAAAACAAACGATTACAAAGGAAATAAAAAGGAGATTCGTAGCCACGTCATGATATCACATTTCTTTTGAAAATAGAACAAATTGAAAGAATGATTTTAATTATAGATGGTAAAACAAATGTACTTTGATCATGTTGCTATCGATATTTGATCGATCTGGATTTTAGATAGGATTACGTACTTAACAAGCCTTGTAAATAAATGTTCTTGACAAATCACAGAGCCCATAGTGGGCCCTCTTAAGCGCTCAAAGCCAAAGCTTAGCATGTCCCGTGCAGAATCCTCGATGACATTGGTCATTACCATAGAGATAGACAATGAGAAGATAATATAATTGCAAATAACAAGAAATTTTCGCCAAAGGGAAGAAAAAAAATGCATTTCAATTTTCTAATCATGGTGTCTGAAACAGGGGAAAAAAGTTTCACTAAATTCTCATGTGTTCTGTTAAAACCATAATGATCGAGTTTCTATTCGTGTGCTTAATTTGGGAAGTTAACAATCATGGATTTAGGTTTTTATAATGAGGATTTTATGGCTAAGAAGAGATGGTATCAGGTTGTTGAACTCAGATCAGAGTTGCATTCTGGGTGAAGACCAACCAAATGGAATTCGAATGATTTTTCGGTAAATGATTTCTTTCATGTATAGGTTGACAAGCATCAAAGAGGCTATCTGAGAACTCATGGGAGGTTGTGTCTTTAGGGCTTTCTTTTGTTTGTCTGGGCTTTGGATTTATCTTGATCTGCTTGTGGGTTGTGTTGGCCTTGTTGATTTTGGCTAGGTGTGGGGCTTCTTGGACTGTTAGCTCTTGCGGGAGCTTTTGTCATTGTTCTTTAATTGTGTGACATATATATATATATAGGGTTAGCTTCTTGGACGGCTCGAATTTTTCAAAATTAATTTGCAACACAAAAAAACAAAAAACAAAAAAGCTTCAATCAGGGAGCCCTGATAATATATATATATATATTATGCTGTCGTATCTTGAGATATCAATACAGGTTGGGCTTGAAACTCAAAAGTTCAAGTTTACAGATTTGGATTCTGATATTGATTATCTTAATGAGGGCTCCCTTACATAGCTTATGTAAGGAATTTTTTGTTCGAGATTGAATTTCGACAATCCGAACCGTTAGATGCGTTTAGAATGTGTTTTTAAGGTCCAACGAGAGGATTCGTAAAAAACAAAATACCTGGAAGGGCTTGATCCGAGCAATTTTCGATAAAAAACGTACTCGCGTTGGACCTTAAAAACATGTTTTAAACACATCTAATGGTTCGGATCGTCTGGGATCGTCGAAATTAACCTTGAATATGTATAAATTTTTACATGTACATAATGAAAATTTTATACTCTCTCTGTCCCTTTTTAAATGTGTACTTTGGGAAACGTGTATTTTTTAGGACGTAAAAAAATGTATTTCTACTCAAAAATTTTGAAATTTTTTTGCACCAAATTAAAGTCCTCTTTGAGCACTTTAATTTGGTGTAAAGAGAGACGTAAAATTGTATAGAAAAATAAATTTTTTAGGGGTTTGAAAATGCACGTATTCCCATAGTAGACATTTAAAAAGGGACGGAGGGAGTAACTTGTACATGTATAAATTTTTAAAAGTATTATAAGCTTAGATTTTAATTAAGATGTTTCTATAATTTTATATATATATACTTATACATGTAGGAAATTTTTATTTTTATTTGAAGTTCTAGACCTGTATGATAGCATAAATATTTAATATTTTTTTATTCGTAAAGGCTCGTGAACAAGTTCGAGTACGATTCAAACCTAAGCAAGTTTGGCTCGAGCTCGGCTCGTCAAATTTTTATTGAGCTCGAGCTCGGCTCGACTTGGGTTCATTAAAAAACTTAATAAACAGACCTGAATATTCTAAAACTCGACTCAAATTTGGCTCGTTTGCAGCCGTACCAGAGTGTTGGGTCACTGATGAATGGTGATCGATCACCCTGTTAGCCTCACACATAACACAGTCTAAGTCTTGGGTGGCCGCACCTGATGTGGTCAAATCTCTATCGCCCGAGTCAAAATCTTTCAGTCTCCTCAATTCTTACTTCCACGTGCATCCGGGTTGCACGTGAGGGGGAGTGTTAAATCCCACATCGCCTATCCAAGCAACCCAAGCTTGGTTAATATATTCTAGAGGTTGCTCCACTTATTGCCAATTGGTTTAAGGTTGGAATCCTCCAAGAATTTTAACAGAACACCTACTGCCTCCCCAGCCACTGTCCGCAACAAGCAACACTGGCGACCACCTATGTGTAATGATACTTTAGCCGGAGTCCTCTGAAGACAGTAATGTGGTATGACAGAGGGTAGTAGCATATATTGCTCTGCATCATCCCCAAAAATACTGAATGCTCCCCTTGAAGTACTGTAATATCCAACGAATTAGGTAGGATAACCTAATGATTTGATTTTCTCTCTTTGGTGTCAAGTTCAAAGCATCTTTGGAGCTATCACATTTTTGGATCATACGTGATTTTTTTTTAATGAGCAGTAAGATTAAGTCCTAGAAAATATGCTGTGGAAAGTAGAGTTGCGGTCCAGATTGGTTTGGATTCTTGAGAATCCGAGACCGAACCGCAAGTCGAGGTCCTAAAAGAATGCGATCCATGTCCGGAAAAAAATTCCTATGATTTGGTTCCGCATCAATCCGTGAGTCATGTTTCGATTTCGGTTTTTACCCAGGATTATACATAAATTCCACATTCATAATATTATAGCAACTACTCATTCCTAGCTAATAGTACAGCAAATTCATTCCAAACTCATTTCTCATTCTTAGCATTACTGCAAATAGCAACAAAAATCCAAAACAACAACAACAACAACCAAATTCTTGCATATTGCAGCAACCAAATTCATAATCTCATATTCTAACATCAACCAAATTCTTGCATATTGATATAAATTATAGATCTTAATAATCTATAAGTATAAGTAAAATTATTTTCCGGACGCGGGACAAGTGTAATGGGGACGCACGCTCAATGATTTAGCAAAGATTGGATCTCCCTTAAATGAAAGGTGGTTGAGGAGGTATGGCACGTCGGTGTCTCTGCATTTAACTCAAAACCGAAAGGTTTAGTGAATGGGGCATAACTAGCTGTAGGCCCCCATGCACAATATTATATCATGCACCCTCTCGATCCTCATTTACGAAGCATACAGAATTTGTCCACCTCCATTTTTGGCCTTTTTCTCGTGATTCGTTGACTCTAATAAAATAGAAGTTAATCAAGTTTTGAATTAAAATTGTTTTCCGAAAAGTGAAAAATCTTGCCGCTAATGTAATCAAAGAACTTTTTTCAAAATTTTAAAATGCACTTTAAACTTTATAATTTTCAATTATTCTTATTTTGGTCTCATTTTTTTTATTGTTAAAAGCATCTCAAAGGCAGAAATAGAATTTACTGACTTTCTTTTGTTGAAAATTTTAAATTGGCCCTATATTTTGAAACAAAAAAGAAAAGAAAAGTATACCAAACTATTTGGGACGGATGAAATATTCTTTTTTTTTTTTACTCATTTGGTAATATTTGAGGACTACCTGACGTGACATCATACATGACACTAGAGTAATTATTTAGTGCTTCAGAGCACAGTCACGTGATACTCCGGAACACTTCAACATCAAACATTCTCGTGGGATCTACGATTAAGTGTATAGACCCCGTATAAATGTGTGGTGCTAGGAGAATCTAGAGCACCACATATCATTCCAACACCAAAATAGTCATGCTCCGGAATTATTAAATCATTACTCATGACACTAACCCTTCAAATATATAGTGCACTAATATGGACAGGAGATCACATATGGTAGCAGTCACCACCTCTTAAATTGTTCAGAAAATTCTAGTAGTACAGTACTAGTATTGTTGTTAGTTATGATCAAGTTAGAGCATCTCCAATCACATATTCAAAAAGAAAAATACTCAAATTTTGACATTTGAATATTCAAATAAGACTCGCAATAACATTTGGATAAATACTCAAATTAAGTTAGCAACATTCTTTAATAAATACTCAAATTTTGGCCTTTGAATATATACTCAAAACTACCAACGTGGGCTTGGGGCATCCATGACAGTATCAGAGCGTACCTAGAACATTCCTTTATGTGGCATGTATGGCATCACATGATAGTACTGCACCAATATCGTTATATTGCAGCCCATATCTTAAAATAACATATCAATATTGCTAAAAATAAATCACTCTTATTTGTTGGCATTGTTATGCACCTTATCCCTCCATCTATATAAACACCACCACCCCCACAGTCTCTTCACAGCATTAACTCACTTATACCCAAACAAAATCGATTTTTACACATATACTATCTCAAAGAGTTTGTTGTTTCAATCACCATGGCAGGGGTTAAGGTTTCTGCATTGGTGGTGCTGTGCATGATGGTAGTGGCGGTTGCACCGTACGCGGCTGCGTTAACATGTGGGCAGGTGCAGGGAAGCCTGTTGCCGTGCTTGGGGTACCTGAGGGCCGGCGGTACGGTGCCGGCGACATGCTGCAACGGTGTGAGGAATCTGAATGGGTTGGCTAGGACGACGCCGGATCGCCAAACAGCATGCAAGTGCTTAGTGGCTGCTGCTAAATCCTTTAAGGTTAATAATGGGAATGCTGCTTCCCTCCCTGGCCTCTGTCGTGTCTCTGTTCCTTATAAGATCAGCCCCAACACCGACTGCTCCAAGTATTCTCTCTCTCTCTCTCTCTCTCTCTCTCTCTCGTATAGTTATGCACACATAACGGCGGGTGTTCCGGTGGGCAACTTTTTGACTTACTATTATGTTTTACCAAATAAGTCATTCTCCTCGCATACAACTAAAAAGTCACTCCTGGTGGAACACCCCCTCTTTGTTTGGATCTAGGGCTGAAAATTGACCAAAAGTTGGAGCTCGTGTCAATTGTTAAGAGCTCATCTGAGATTAGTTTGTCACGCAAACAAATTGAGAAACATTTTTCTAGCTCACAAGCTTTTTACAATCCAGTTCGACCAAATTTCTATTCTGTGGCTTATGATATTTAACAAATTATTGAAGTTACTATAGATCGGTTTCGGTGAAAGTTTTGCTAAGATCAGGCGTGTATCGATCATTGACAAGCCAAAGTTGAGCATATTTTTAAAAAACTTTTAAGTTTTCAACCAAAACTATGATCAACTCTTTAGTTTTTTTACCTGCCCTATATACTTGAAACCCTAAAATCTACTCCATATAGTATGCATTAAATAACTTAATACAAGAATTAATAAACTCAATTTAAAATAATCCCAATTAAGCTAATTCGCGTAATTGTGCCAAATTTTCGAAGCTTGAACTAAAACCTTTACCTAAGTAATGGTCAATGCATTCAGGTTTTCAACCTAGCTGTAATAAGGATACATTTAGTCATTTTTAATACTCCTTCCGTCCCTTCTTTTATAGTGTACACATTTTCATTTTGAGCTGTCCCTTAATAAGTGTGTTTTGAAAAGTTAGTGAGTATATGTCCTATTTTGCTCTTAAAAGTAGATTCCTTTTCAAAAAGTTAGTGGGTATTATTATATTGATAAGGGTAAGTAATGAAAAGTAGATGTAAAAGTTGTAAAAGTTAATGTGAGAAAAAAAAAATTGAAATTCCTAAATAACACACTTAAAAAAGGACAGAGGGAGTACAAGGTAGTTAGCTTTGACAAATAACTGTACTTTTACTGACCAGAACATTCGTTTTTACTTTTTACAACTCATCAAGATTATAACTTTGGTACGTCGATCGTGTGTTTTGATAAATTTGTGTTTGCAGGGTGAAATGAGGAAGACGAAGAAAGTTTTCGCTGCGCAGATGTTGTAGTATTTGTGAGAATAAAATGGGGTGGTATTCCTCCAGGGGGCCTTAATTACTTTAGAGAATACTATTTATTAAAGTTTGAGTCTGTTAATGTTGTTTCTTAATTATGTCTTTGCTTAATTCTCGTACCGTTCTTGTCTTTGTAGTTGCATGTCACTTTTTAGTCGTGCATGGTTGATTTTAATAAAAATCAATCCTCATTAAACAATCTATGCTCCTTTATTTTTATCACTGCGAAACTTCTCATTAAACCTGGTTAATACTGGGGTGTTCAAAATTGGATGAGGCTATTATTTTGAAGCTGAAAAACTGTAGATCACAAACCAACCAACAAACACACATCAATATATTGGACAAGGTTAAATGCACACATTCATGCACGCGCAAAGAGAAATAAAGAACGCGTTATAAGGGAGAACATATAACTAAAATTTGCAATATCGATATCACTCTTTCACAAAATCGCAGAACTTGAATGAATTTCCAATTTCTAAAAGGACCCCTAAAATTAAGTCAATTATTGACATAGAATGCTCCAAAACTAGCACTTATAAATTGGTTCAATGGCCATTTGGACGGCCATGACTTCCCGGTCAGCCATGACTCCCTTGTGGATGGTAGATGAGGTGACTTAAATGACCTATTTAGTGGTTACAGAAAGTTCAATCAAGAATTTTACTATACTTGTGCATACATGGGGTTTGGACTTTGTGAGGGTGCCATTAATATATTGAAATATTACTAAATTTTTGCAATGAATATTCATTTATGTAAGGGTAATAGCCAAAACGGGGTGTCCGGACATGCTTAATTGGCAAAGTTATTAATCCAGTTTGATTTTATTGTCTTTATTACAAAAAATAAAAATAAAAATTGCATTTGTTAGTTGTCCACCGATTTTTTTTGAGATTATTAATTCATGTCAACGAGAGAAATCTAAAAAGTAAAAAAATTATGATCAAAATTTTAAAAAATGTTGCTAAAGACAAAATAATCCAATTTTTTGGTAAATTATTGGATTATTTTGTCTTTATTCACAAAAACTCTAGTTTGGTTAATATTGTTTTACTTTTAGATTTCTCTCGTCAAGACGAACCAATAATCCACAAAAAATCGATGCAAAACTAACAAATGAGCATTTTTTTTAATAAAGACAAAAAAAAAAAACTTGATTAATTATTTTGCCAAATACCCCTTGTGTCACGCCCTGCTTTTTAACAAACTAAACTCCACAACATCTACGTGGCACAAGTCAAAAGTCAACAATTCTCCGTATAAAAGTCCAAGTCAAACTTCCATAACATACATCGGTCAATGGTTCGCTAAATGGTACTATCTCGTACCCGAATACATATATACCCAATATAAAAGTTTAAAGTTACTACATAAGTCTCAATACGTCAAAAGATTGAGTGAAAAGAAGTTACATTGCCATTTACCAAAAATACTAGTTATAAAATGGAAGAATAACTTCATGCATGTATAAGCTCCATGTAATGCATCACTCCACAAGCATCCAATCTCATGTTCCACGCCGTGTACCTGAAAATGATAAGGTGAGCTCACTAGCCGAGTAGAAAAATCATACTACAACCGCTAGGTGTATAAATATGATAAGTGCACACAATGTGGGTTGTCATGAAAGAAGTGATCCAAGAATCATTATGAGAACGAAAACAAGCGATATGTGTCCATAATGTACCCAAGTGTCCATGGAATGTATCCACGTGTCCCGAACGTATCCAAGTGTCCAAAACCATTTCAAAGTTTTCAAATGAAACTTGAAAATCCATTTAGTAAGTCCAAATTTCCAAAATGTATCATATGTGTCCAATATCGTATCAAAGTATCCAAAGTTTATAAAACGCCATTTTCACTTCAAAACATTTCCATCATATGTGTCCAATTTCGTGTCCAAGTATCCAAAGTTTGTCAAACGCCATTTTCACTTCGAAACATTTCCATTTCCAACTCTTTCATAAAATCAATCATTTCATTTACTAGGGAATGAATCCCTCTGCCGGATTTCTTGGGCTCCGTGCACCCGCGGCTAGGGACACCAAACGGGTGATCCCTAGAATTTTTAAACCATTTATATCATCTCAAAATATTTCGTTCATCAAAACTTTTCTATGTATCCCTTTTCTTTCAAAATGTCGCAATTTTCGCCAAAAGGGCCAACCAACTCAATAAGATGTGTCTGATACGTATAACGTCGTGTCCAACGAAATTACGTGTCAAAGTCGAAGTTTAAAGATTTCAAAATGATTTTTGGGGTTACCACATTGCGATAAATCAAGTGTTCGAAGTACCGGACGATTGGAGGCCAAACGGACGTCAGAGGGTGTCCAGAAACCACCCAGAAAATTGGGGCAGCTGCTGGAAATTTTGGAGCAGCAGCTTTTCAAAACTAAACAGTCCAGATTTTGACCTATAAGGTGTGGAATTTCAACCCAAACACAAACGGGATAGTTTAGATTCAAACTAGAGATCCTAGGCAACAATTAAACATGGAGGGAGGTCAATTCCACTCCTAATTTCATCAATCAACAACCAATTTCGTAGATCAAAGAATCAAAGGTAGGAAAACCCACATAAAGAGGGAAAACATGATTTTCAACGAAATTGAAGCCAAGAACAAGATATGTACAACAAATCACAAATATACATTTAGATGATGTAGTAATTGTTTCCCTACCTCAAGAATTTTGCTCCAAATGAGTTGAGAAAGCAAAACCCTAGACCTTGAGCTTCCAAACCCGAAATACCCCTTTCCAAGGCGAAACCAACGCAACCCAAGCTTGAAATCACGTAGAGAAGGAGATTTTATGGTCGAACCTTGAAGGAATTTGATTTTGGTTGAGATTTGAGGTGTGTTTGTGGAAGATTTTTGAGAGAGGAAGAGAGAGAGGAAGAGCCGACTGTGGTTTTTTTTTTTTTAACAGAAGAGCCGACTGTGTAGGGGAGAAGAGAGAGTGATTCATTTCCCCCAAAACTACACTTATATCCTTCTAATTACACTACACACCCAAATGTAACTTGTATAATAAAATGTGACCACAATACTTATTTTCATAAACCAAACTTAAGTAAAGATTATAATTTTGAGTTTTCTTTACTTTAATTTATTTATGAAAATAAGGAAGTACCTCCAATTTGAAAACAATGGCATTTCCAAAATTTTGAAATTTTAATCACATCAAAATCTCATCCACTCACTTTTAGTACAAAACCGAAAAACGGCACATTTTTCTCCGAAGAAAATGGGTGAAAGACGACTTTGCCTTACTAAAAAATAACTTCCGATTATACCGTTGTGATTAGAAAAATCCAAGGAGCAATTACCGGGACTTTTTATCAGCCAAAACGAAATTTCTCCAAAAAATGATTTTTTTTTACACGAGTCTTTACACCTTGCCAGCCTCTCCGCACGAGAGGAAATGTTAGCGTAACTGGCAAAATATAGGACAATAGTGTCACAATCAGTTGAGCTATATATAGCTTCGGGACACAATGACAATGGCCAATCATCCTCTAATCAATACTTTCGTAGAAGCGTAGCTCCCAGTATTTGATCAATTGTGAGTGCTTTGTATACGCAGTATTTGATCAGCAGAGCGTTGTACAGACAACAATATGGACCAAAACTTTGGTCATGACTTTGACATCAAATCTCCCGTACCAAAATGTTTTTATCTGTTCTCGTGCAATTTCAGCCGCAAAATCACTACAAAAAATTTTTTGTTATCGTGAATTTAAGCACTAAGATTGCACAAAATTCAGCAAATGAAATTTCACGTGAGCAGAAGTACGGAGACATTTCGGTA
The DNA here is from genome assembly GCA_036023075.1 of Gaultheria prostrata. Lineage (NCBI taxonomy): Eukaryota > Viridiplantae > Streptophyta > Magnoliopsida > Ericales > Ericaceae > Gaultheria > Gaultheria prostrata. The sequence goes on along the minus strand of JAXBDA010000135.1, from coordinate 94,768 downwards.
AAATGACCTGGTGCCCATGGCTTCGAGGCATATACTACGGTTGAGTTGGGTTCGAAAAAGAAAGAAAAAGACAGTAGGGAAGACGGGATAACAACATAGCTAACACAGAGTTTGAAAAAAAATTATTATAACCCGAAGGGGTAGGCTCATGTCTGGGTAGCTCAAGTGATAATAAAGATGAGCGGTAAATTAAGACATTTTGAGTTCGAAATTTGATAATTTTATTGGGCCAAGCCATTAGAGTTTTTCTTGTGAATCCAATTCCTGACTTATTCTCAAAACTGACTTTATTGCACTTTACGAGACAGATCATTCTCTCACAATACATTAATCAAAAAGTCAGCTTAAGTATGGAATTGGACCAAGGGTTCGTGGATGACCTACCTTTGATCGGATCGGAGAAGGATTAGTCGAGATGCGCGGAAGCTGACCCGAACTTCCCTAACTGGTATTAGTCAAGATGCACACAATGTGACCCGAGAATACCGCTGACCATTGAAAAAATACGTAATTTTTTTTTTTATCTAGGGATAGAAATCAATACTACGGAGAGAGAGAGAGAGAGAGAGAGATTTAAACCTGCTAATTAATGATGTGAGAAATGGAAGAGGAGAGAGAGAGAGAGAGAGAGAGAGAGAGAGAGAGAGAGAGAGAGAGAGAGATTTTTAAACCTGGTAATTAATGATGTGAGAAATGGAAGGCTACGGGCCAGTAAAGGATGACCTCACTATGATACGAAATCTAATTACCGGACGTGCAATGGAAGGGATACATCCAAGTTTACATATACTCTTACATCCTCCCTCACAAATGAAGGTGTGACACAATGTAAGATTGGCTGTAAATTTAGATGTATGCCTAACATTTTCATCATCTCTCACAAATGAAGGTGCTTCTATATTCAATCGGTACCGAACTAATGGTCTGCCCAGTGAGATAAATTAAAGATAGAAACAATACAGTTCACCTACCAAATGTTAACAAGGTTTTCTTACGGACTCAAGAATTATAAACACATTACAGTTCACCTAATGAAAATCAAAAGTCCAGCTCACATTTCCTATTTTTTGGGAATGAACTTGCTTAATTTCGTGTTAAATGACAAAAATCAGCAATTAAGCAACGTTCCAAACGAGCCCAATTGATCTTAGAGCGAAACTTAAGTTAGTCTTCTCTTCTCTACTTGCTGAAAATAGTTTGTGTAATTTCCCAAAGTCATCTCTAAGTCATTCATTTTTTGAACTACTGACTTATCATTTTTGTTAGTATCATATCGGAGCTTATATCTAGCGGTGGTGCGACATTTCTTTAACAATCATTAGAACCTACACCAACCTACATCTAGGGGAAAAGTTGGAAGCACCTTGCAAGAAGGAAGGTTCGAACTCAACACCCCCTCATGGGAAGTCCGAGTTCCACCACTTGGGCTACCTGGTAGGGATGTAAACGAACAGAGGTTTGTAGTGTTTGAGCTTGACTTGTTTAGTAAACCAGCCGAAAACTTGAACTCGGCTTGTTTGTAAATGAGCGAAGCCCATAACAAGTCAAGCGTGCATGGTAATTTACTTAACGAGCCACGAGCCGAGTTTTTACGAGCTCGTTTACTAAACGAGCCTAAAACACGAACTCGACCTCGGCTCGATTATTAAACGAACCAAGCCTTGCCTTAATGAGCCGAGTCACGAGCAGTTCCGTTCGTTTGCATCCCTAGCTAGCTACCCCCAGTGGAAGGATACGACATTTTACTAATTACTAGTAGTAGTTTTTATGAGTTTTGTTTTGGAAGGTACCAACCTTCTTGACTGGTTTCTTTCTTTCACTTATTGGGCATCCTAATTAATACACAGAGTAAATACCAACTACCAGTCAACCTAAAGTTTATCTCAAATACAAATTTCAGTCCTATGTTTCACACTCCCTACTCCTCTATTTAAGCACCCCCCCCAATGCACTAACCTTTGCCACACACCAAGAGTCTCAGTCCAAAACTAGAGTTTTCAGTTCTCTTCAAGAAAATAGTTTGTGAAGTTCCCCAAGGTCCTCTCAAGTCACGTCAGTCAATTTCCAATGGCAGCCTCTGGAATGGTGAAGCTTGCATATGTGGTGCTCGTGTGCATGGTGGTGACTGCGCCCCAAGCCCAAGCTGCCATTACCTGTGGCACGGTGGTAGCCAGCCTCACCCCGTGCCTCAGCTACCTTAGGAATGGTGGTCAAGTCCCGGTGCCCTGCTGCAATGGTGTTAGGTCCCTCTACGGCGCGGCTAAGACCACTGCAGACCGCCAGACTGCTTGCAATTGCATGAAAACTGCTTCTGGGTCAGTTACTGGTATCAACCTCGGTTATGCATCTAACCTTCCCAAAAGCTGCGGTGTCAATATTCCCTACAAGATCAGCCCCAGCACTGATTGCACCAAGTATTATTCCTCTCTCCCTCTCTCTCATGCCATAGATTTGTAGCAAATAAACGGTGTAGTTTAGGACTGTCTCTTCCAGTCCAAATGTGGGACTGGAGAGGATCCGGACCCATACATGTGTATGGCTTTCTCCTTGAAGCCTACTATCATATGTATTCTAGCTACTTAACGATAGTAGGCATTATAGAAGGAAGAAGTCTAAGGTACAATTTTAACCAACATTTTAATGACCAGCCAAATCAATTTGTAACAAACACCGAATATTTTCGTAACAATCCAGAATATTAAGTTACACCATAGAATGTCGTACTATAAAAGCGCATTACTTCACTTTTTGGTATTACACAACTATGCGTAACTACACCCAGAAGTACTCCATGTAACATGGACTAAAAATGCAGTACTTCACTTTTTCTTGGATCAGATCGAAGAGGATAACTAACGAAATCGTCTGTGTGGTTATTTGTGTTGCAGGGTGAAGTGAGCAAGCTGAAGGAAAGAGTGAGATTCCTGCATGTCGTGGTATCAAGCTAGCTAGTAGTGTATGAATAAAGATGGGTGTAGTCCAGTGTGTAGCTTTTTTTCGAGCGTCCTTGTTGTGTGTCTTGTCTCTCTAGTCGTAGCTGCAGCTCCTTTTCACCTAGCAGGTGATTGTCCGTTGCAACTGTTATCTGTAATGCTATCTTAACTATATGCTCTCTCTCGCACACTCTCTCTCTCTCTCTCAACCGTCTTAAAATGTACTTGGAGAGGTAAGCAATGGATCATATCATTGGACTCGACTCAAAACTAATATGGCCATGACTCATGAGTAAAGAGTGTTATATAAAGTATCCAATCTGAAACAAAATATTAAGCTATTCAACCAAAAATAAACTGGGAATGACTGGAAAGACTGCACAACGTTAATCTACTAGTTTTGGGGGTGGCCAAGAACCGATGTGCGACAAAACTAACACCCCGACCCCAACGTGAAAGTGCGGAAAAATAGATAGAGGATCCAAAACATAAAAATTAGGTATCCAGAAAACAAATTGCACACCGAACCCAAAAAAAAAAAAATTCCACTTTTACTGCAAACAAAGCCGGGATTAAGGACGCCCAAATCAAACATAACCGATCAATGTTGTCAATTTTTAAGAAATTTTGGTATAACTGCAGAAATCAAACATTCTCATATTTTCACCATACTTCTCTCTTAACACTAGATTACAATCTCAGACTCTCTTATCTATTTCACTAGACCACACAACATATTTCCTTCTCTTACGTGTTTCCTGGCTCCTTGTACCATTGCAATTGAACTTGTTAAAATTTCTTTCCCATTCACCTAAAACTTAAATTTCAGTATAGTACGAATATTGAACTTCGAGGCCAAATGGTTTGGTCACTACAGAGTGTTGCCAAACAAACTTTGGAAGTCTAACACTGATCTTGTGCTAAAAGTGTTCTAACTCAAACCAACTAACAATTTGTGACAGGCTGCATAAACTTAGAACACTAGGAATTTTTTAATGCAGCTTCAATTAATCCATGCATCTTCAAAGAACTCAAAATACCTGATCGTTGTATAGTTGTATGTAACCATGATTCCATGTCATGCCACAAAAACTATATACAACGATCTAAATAATCAGCCAATGTCAGTTTCTAGTATACAGTAGAACTACTATCACTAACTAGTAAACAACGGTGAGTTTCCACAACTGGATTTTTTGCATTTTTAAAAATTTTGGATTACAAGTTGTCAAATCAGTCAATGTATGCTAGAAGAATGACTTTCATTTGAAAATTTATAGTACAAAAAAAAAAAACTGAAAATACAATAGTGAAAACTCAGCCTCACTCGGTGGGAGGGAGAGGCTAGTTTGTTGGGGATTGGTTCGAATCCCAAACTTGATGAACAGTGCTTCAATCCTAAGCTCAAACTACCAACGTTACCAGACCAGTTACTTTATCACAGTATCCCGGACCCACTAAAATCTTTCTGTCTGAACACACTCACTAAATGAATGTACGGATGGCATGTGGCATTAATTTCATGTTATAGGTGACCACCCTTTCAAAACATTTCTAGGTCTTAAATGAAGATCAACTACCCATACTGCCCAAATTTAATTGACAGGACAATCTGGTTGCCTGATATTGGTTTTCAATACTTACAAGTGTAAGAATCAGAGGAAGACTAATTACAGGGGACTGTTTGGACAACGGGGAACTTGACAAGAAAATGGGTGTCTTCCCTGCCCTGCCCAACCCATTTTTGTACATGTGCAAGACTGATGACATGGGTCTATTAGGTTAGGACAACTGGAAACTTGGTAAGAAAATGGGTGCCTACTCTGCCTCTCCAACCCTTCTTTTTTTTTTTCTTTCCCAAAACAGAGACCTCTAAGTAGTGTTTTGTGGTCCAAAGGTACATATAGAGACACTATTAGCCATAGCAACTAGTACAATCTAAGTCTTTATTTTCATTGTTGTTAAAATCCTACGATACAAGATACGTATCTTACGATTCGTATCGTCTTCTTAGGAAAACATACGTATCCCATATTCCCATCCCGCATCTTTTTTGTATAGAAATCCTACGATACGATGGCGTATCCTAGTATCCTACTATATATATGTGTGTTTCCCGATTCAGTATGTATCCTAAGATTAGTTAATGGAAGAAATTCAAATATTATTGTAAGAAGTGGAACCTCAAACGCATTAATCTAAGTCGTTTGATATTCAAACCATTTGACAAATATCAAACCTCAATTTAGGGCTTGAATAGAAGAAAAATCATACTTCGAACGTGTTTCGGGAGAATATTATTGGGGATTTTCTTTTCTGTCATTGACTAAGGTAGCAGGAAACATCAATCTGATAAATCCCAGCTGAGAGACTTGAAATTTTACAACTTAAAAACTTAGTCTATTGATGTTATTAAGTATAATTACTTGTTAAATTGTATATTAATTATTGTTAACGTATCTTACAATACGCGATACGTATCCCGATACGATTTATGAAACATGAAAAACGATACACGATACGTTCCCGATTTCAAAAACTTGATTTTCGGGAAGGAAAAAAAAAACAAAAATGTTTACTCTCTTTCCCTCCAAACATTGAAAATTAAACATTTTTATAAGTTCTACAGAATTTAGGTCTACGCATATTTCCTTTCTTTTAAAGGACTTATCATGAATATCTTCTTATTGATACCATATTTAGGTCATGAAATTTATTATTTCTATTGAAGAAACAATATATTTTGAAATGAGTCTCTAAACATGGAGATCTAAATTCAAGATACGAGGGATTGGAGATGCTCTTAGGTAAAAGCAAAGGCGGATCTACTATTGGGCTAACCTGGGCTGTAGCCCAGGTGGGTTTGTGGAAAAGGAGAAAAAAAAAATTATGTAAAATTATAGTTCAGTAAATTCTAGCCCACCTCATTTTTTTTGTGTGTAGCCCAATCCATTCTAAATGAACACCCACCCAAAAACAAAATGAACACTTATTCAAAAAAATTACCCACAAATCAATCTCCTTTGAACAACTCAACATGTGACAAATTTCTTTTGCTCATGTCCATAGGAAAAGTTTATGTTGTTAAATACAGAGTTGGCAGGTATACTTAGATTTGTACTTATATTGTTAAATGTAGAGCACTAGGTTAGCCCGTGCGTAGATTAGTGTCCTGGATCCGCCCTTGGGTAAAAGGCATGGAGTTTATACAATGGCCTGAACTAGAATTGGGCTGCTACATTCTGTGGCTTAAACAATGGTCCCGAGTTCGGATTTTCAGTCTACATTGGCTAAATGCAATAGTGCAATTTCTGGTCCCTGATGTCCAAATTCACCCTAGATGTCAGCGACAGTTTGCAAAGTTATCCCAGGCCAACCAAGGGAAAAATTATTCTAAAATAGTCTTTGGATGCAGAAGACATTGAAAACGAAGACGTGTGCTAAGTGCCAACAGGCCAAAACAAGATTTACTAGCCGAAAAAGCAGAAAACTATCAAGAAAAGATATAACTAATTCACCAGTAAATATTCAAGCACAAATAATAGCACAAAATTCAGCTATTCATGTCAAGAAGCTTATCCAGTAGAAAAACAGATGGAAGAACAAGGTACCTGATGTGAAAAGATGCAATTTCTTTTGAAAAGTGCCATTGTCTTTGTTGAGAAATAAGAAGTAATCATTTTATGAAGTGGAGAAACAGAACACACCAGCCGAAAGATAATAATAACATCGCGTTATATTCACAAGATCAACAGTACCAGACATGAGAACAAAACTGATGCTGTACGTGGGATGCAAGTCCGAGCCCCATATTCATATCATAGAAACAAGAAAGCAGTCAGAAATCTTGCCTCTACTGACAATGATCCACCACCTTGCCAATGATGATCAGCAATTTATACAAAATCTTGAAAGAGATAGAATACACGAGGTTGTTGGACCCATCTGCTGTACCGTCCACTTCTTGATCAATTGTTGGACCCATCTGCTGTACCGTCCACTTCTTGATCAATTTTTACTTTTCCAGACCAGAATACAGGCTGCACATTGCTAGACAGCACAAAGGCTTTACCCAGAGCAACCTGGAATAGCAGAACCATAGAGAAAGACTTATTTAGAAGTGCACCTGACTGGATTCGCAGCATTCGGGTCTTTATAACCACACAAATGCACCTTGCTCCTAGTGATATCCACAATTTAAATGACTTTAAATGCAAAAAGCATAAAAGCTTTCTCTCAAATAAGACAGCATGCTTCATGATGATTGAGCGAACAACTGGTTTTGACTGGTACTAGCATAGCCCTGTAGAGTGTCAAGACAAAGCAGAGTCCTGTAGAGTGTCGAGACGAAGCAGAATCCCATGGTGTCAATGTACGTGCTAACCAGGAAGTTCATGAGCTAGCACAGAATTTTCTGCAAAGAGAAAAAAGATGATCATATTTTAAAGTATTACTATCAATGTTTGAAAGAATCTTGTTCTTGAAATAGCTTTTAAGATTTAAGATTCCAAGATTCTGGAAGTTGCTATTCCCATTGTTTCCCTTACCATTTCTATCATATGCTGAACTCGGCTCTTCTGTTGAGCTGACATCTTCGGCAAATACAAGTCTTTCCAGTCGAGCCACAAGGCTATTTAATAGTTGATTTTCCCTTCTCAAATTGTCCACCTCATTTCTCAAATCCTTTTCAAGTGTGGAACTTGACAACAGCTGATTTCTGAGAAGTTGGTTCTCCTTCCTCAGGTCATCATTTTCCCTCTTCAGTTTCGTATTCTGCTCTCTTCCTCTTAATTTATCCTCATCCTCCTCCTGTAAAACCAATTTAATAGTTCCCGTTTCATATGAGAAATTTAAGAGTAACATAAAAAACCAGTTAAATGTGACATAAAAAAAACAGTTAACTAAACTCACATCACTAATGATAATAGGTGAGGAGGAGTCTGAAATTGTCCATGGTTGCTCCATGTTCATTCCTTGCACCTTTAACTCATTGTGAGACGTGAATAAAATATCCTCATTTTCAGTTGGACTCATTGGTAGTAGTTTGGAAGAATCCTCCTCAATCCCATTTACTTCTCTGACTTCATCCATTTTTGATTCATTTCCCATTTCAGCAATCCATTGATCCATAATTTGCAGTCTGGTTCTAACATTATCCACCTGTTGAGAATAAAAAAATAAAAAAAAATTACTGGGTTACAGAATTGTTATGCATATGAGATCAGATGCCTGAAAAAAAAAATAATACCTTCTCAATCGAAACATTACTTCTCTGAGCAGCAAGCTCTTTGGCATCACTTTGTGCCTCTAATAACTCCTTGATTGTATCCATTTTCAACTCCTCAGAAGTCAGTTGAAGCTTCCAAACTATCTGAACGAATCGAAGCAAATGCCATGATGCCACCAATTGAGGGAATGAAAATAAACAAGTAACAAAATAGCAATACATCGCGCAGTATGCAATGAATGTCATCGATCCAAACACAATCACCTCATTACCCCAAGCAGCCAGCCAAAGATAGGCTTCTTAAGGCCCAAAATCAATACAACATTAAAGTAAAGTAATGGAAACAACAAAAGCATACTGAATTATGATTACAAATACCTGATTCTGCCGTAGTTCCTTAAACTTAGAAATGAACCACTGTCTCTGATGAGACCTGATACTTCCCCATCGGGAAGCACGAGGGAAAGTCAAGGGGCAATCGAGCAAACTAGGCCGACCAATATCTATATGCTCATAGGACCATATCTGCTCACAGTAAAATTAAATGGGATAAGATATAAATAAGGACCAACTACAAGACATTGTCATCAAGAAAAGATAATTGGACTTGATCTTCAACTTTTCAAGTAATGTAAAACACCCAGTCTTTTTATAGTCCAATTAGGTTTCCTCACGTTACGACATAATACCACTTCCAGCTTCAGTGATACATCAATTCAAACACTACTTGCTTAAACTTCACCAGTGGAAAAATAAGTCAAATGATCAATGGGCAAAAAAGATGTTCACAGTAGTAGATGTTGGTGTTGAGGGGCCCACTCTATAGGATGTACAATTTTAAACCAAAAGTTTCTGAAGTAACTAAATAAAGACTGAAGAGGTTGTCGTTAGAATATGTTGTGTAGTTTGTGAGTAACTCAACCGTAAAGGTTAATAGCTCTACACAAATTAAATCACAAGACATGGACACTTACTTGAAGGAAAATTAGACATCCTCCCACATATTGCGCATTTGTCTCCCTCCTTTTGCACAACCAGTCGACCACATTTTCAAGAACAGCAGCACCCCATGCACGGTGACAAACCTTATCCAAATCCTGGAGAAGAGAGAGATAACGGGAATCCACCTTTCCATTGGCATTTGGAAAAAGTACTGTGCCGAATATGAACAACAAAAAAGACCGAATAAAATCGTCATTTGCGATTTCACCTAGAGAGTCCAGTCTCTCCTCAATTGAAATCTTTCTATTCCAAACAGCAGCACCATAATATCTTTCTAATTCTGAAAAGGGTTCACTTTCCTTAAGGATTACAGGATCACCAGTGACTCGTAGACCAAGAATCACAAAAACATCCACTAGAGTTATGGTGATCTCCCCAGGGACAAGCAGAAAAGCACGTTTCTCACAATTCCATCGGTCCATCAGTTCAGCTAGAAGATTTCTTGAAAGTGATTGGTAGGGCATCTGAATCAAATGTCCGAACCCCACTCTCTTTATAGCCGTTTTCTGGTTGTCAGACAATTTTTCTACTCTTCTCACGAAAGATTGTAAAGAAAATCTAGTATTGAAGTTCCGAACCTGCACAGAAGGACATTCAAGGTTCAGTGCACTTCTACACCAATATATGTGCATACAAATGGTTTTATCCAGAGACAAACTGAAGAAGCATTAGACAATACAAGAGTTATTAGACTACCACCACCCACCAAGTTTGCATGTTCTTAGATGCATAAGTTCTGAAAATTCAAAATTTGATTCCACTGCTAATCATATTTGTCAGATTTGAAAAGCCACACATCTCTCCTCTCCAAATGAGCTCTCGTTGAAAGATTCGTGATACATAGGATATCCTTCCAAAGTTAAATGTCAACAGAGAATTTAGACCTTACCACAAAAAAACAGAGAGTTTTAGTCAAATTTACATAAGCCCAAGATAAAGGCAAAATCATTCCACAACATACAAGCAAGTATTTGTCTCCACTGCTTAACCAGTACAGAAGTGGTTATTTTACTAACGTTATTTAACTAGACCTTGGCTTACAATACATGGAGTGGGGTGCTGATTAACCGAACGGAAAAGGCAAATAAGGGCTGATTAAATGTTGTTTTTTCCCAATGCGAAAAGAAAATGCAACCATCTTTGTTTGTAAACTTTTCGTATAACCCGGGGTTTCCAGGCACTTATGCGCGCCTCGAGACCCAATAATCCCATTCAATCCCACTGTCCAGTCGCGGTGAGTTGGTTGTTGGTAAACTTAGAAGTGCACAACTAACTAGTGATCGATTTGAAAGGGAAAAATCACAGTGTTACCAGTAGAAAAGGAAAATAATAATGACTCATCGAAAAGAAATGAAAACACTGAATTAATGCAGAACGGAAAAACGAAAAAAGAAGGCAAACACGTACCGAATTCCGTCCATCTACCAATCCAATGGAAGATCTTCGAGTCTTCATCGCCATAGAAAAGAGAAGATGTGATTGGGTTCTCGCTTCTCCTTGTTCCTGTTCCTAACTCTTTCCCAATGTAGGAGTTAAAGCCACAGCTGCAAAGCGTTTTCTAGGTAGAGGAAGAGAAGGAGAAAAAGGAAAGGAAGAAGACGAAACAGCGAAAAACTTATGTGGTTCTGGGAGGAAGAAGAAGAAGAAGAAGAAGAAGAAGAAGAAGAAGAAGACGAAGAGCCTTGGCTTGCCATACAGAAGAAAACTTCGAAGCTTGTCCGAGAATTTACTCTGCTATCCAAATTCAAATACTCTAATTTCGTGATGGGAGAGAGAGAGAGAGCGAAGCGAAACTGTAGCATTGGACTGTAGGAGTACTGGCCGAACGCCAGATATTGATCTGGGCGGCCCGGGGTTTACCTTGGACCTAAATTAAAAAGAAATTTAAGCTCCAGTGCAGCCAGGCCCAATCCTAATTCAAATGACACTCCAGTCCAACCTATCCTCTAAACTCTTCTCTGTTTAAGAGTGTTGAATTTTTTATCATCTATTAAAAGATGAGACAAATTGTAGAGGATTATCTCTATACTACTATTCATCTTTTTTAAATGATAGTAGTATATATTTGTCCTTACAAACTTTTGCTTATAAATTTTTACACCAACCATTACGATTTATCCTAGAGGTGGCAAATGGGCGGATTTGGGTGGGTTTGGGCGGGTCAAAATGGGTCATGGGTCGAATACGGGCGGGTTGAAATGGGCCAATTTTAAGCTGATTGAAACGGATTGAGTCACATACGGGTCAAGCCCAACCCAACCCCGACCCCTTCTTTTCTTTTCTTTTTCAAAAATAGAGAAATTGGGATACCAACACAACCCAACCCAACCCAACCCAACCCAAATCAAAGCAAATTAATGAACCAACACTACATGTTGATAAACAAAAGAAATTGGGATACCAACTCAGCTTGGCACAAATCCAAAAAAAGCGTCCTAATGTTTTTTTATTCATCAAGTGATTTTAGAGACAAAAATATAGGAATAGTAATTTTCTCTATAGCCACTTTATGAATAAACACAACCAGTGGCGGAGCCACATGTGGGCCAGTGTGGGCACAGGCCCACACTGGATGTTTGGAAGTTTTTTTATTTTTTATTTTTTGCATTTTGTAGAAAAATATACATCACTCTTTTTAAATACAAAAAATTAATTAGTGCTCTTGGGGCGCCATTCTTTGGTGTTATAATGTCATTTTCCTATGTATATTTATATGGGACTCAAGACTAAATATATGAGTTTTACCTTAATATGTGATAAAGGCTGATAAAAAAAATGATAGAGAAGGGTGCTAGGGCACCACATGACGATGCCTCAGAACCACTGAATAATTAATTGCTCAAACAAGTCTTAATTCGCTGATTTTTTGCCTCGAAACTATAATGTGTTTACGAACCCCAGACCTCCATCAACTCAAACCCCAAGCCTCCCCCTTGAAAGCCAGGGGTACAAACAAATAGGCTACAGGTACATTTGTCCATAAAATGTAAGTCAAGCGAGACTCATTTCAAATAAAAATCAAGACATGTTAAATTCTTTAAAAGGAGATTTTTTTTCCACAACAAAGCGTTTATAAATTGTGCCCTCACTAAAGCAGTTTTCTGGCTACGCCACTGAACACAACCTTATTTTTATATAGTAAGAGATGGTGAATAACCTTTTGATAGAGCTAGGGATTATTCTGATGATAATTTGTACTCCCTCTGCCCCTTTTTAAGTGATTCGCTTGGGTAACATGTATTTTTGTGGACGATAAAAAAAGGCACTTCCGTAGAACATTTTTAATTTTTTTTTTCACCAAATTAAAGTACTCAATGAGCACTTTAATTTGGTATAAAAAAATTAAAAAATGATATAGAGGAATATGTTTTTTAGGGGTTTGAAATTGCAAGTATTCCCGTATGGATCATTTAAAAAGGGACGGAGGGAGTAGCTTTTTATGTTGTCTCTATTCCTGTAAACTGTATTTTATTTATTGAAGTTATTTCTCTTTCTTGAAAAAAAAAACTTTTTTTGATACTCTCAAACGGAATATTGGGTTGTAGATATTGAGTAAAAACTTCATAGGAAAAGACTCTCCTAGGTCAATTCAAATCTAAACATTAAATTTCAATTAAAAATTTATTAATGCCATATTTGTAAATTTAGGAGGGACAAAACGATATTTCAACATCAGAGTAAAAATTTAAGTTTTTCTTGAATTAAGTAAAACTCAATTTAATATGAGTTTGAGTCAAGTAGCAGGGTGAGTTTTAATAATTTTTACTCAAATTTGGGATTTGAACAAGTAATTATGGGGCAAAGATGCTCTTACCCTTGGGCCACATCTGACGCTCGGTTCAAAGGGGTAGGGGATATTGGACTAGCAATGACATGGGCAAAGTCGGTTTTTGGTTGCCAACTGTGGGGTTGGATTCCTTGTATTAGCTCACAATCTGACATTTTTGTGTTGAACCAAAACAAATGTAGCTACAACAGTTCCTACCTCTACCGAAACTACTAGCTTCAGTTCGAACCCGTGGGCACTGCTGAGCACTCCGCTCGGCAGGCCCTTTGCCGAGCACATCTCGACCGTTCAAATGTATTTTGGACGGTCCAAATTTAAGGAGTGCCGAATGATGTTTTTGGTATTTTAATTCCCCTTAAATCTGGACCGTCCAAAACACGTTTGGATGGCAGAGATGTGCTCAGCAGGGCCCCCGGGTTCAGTTCCGTCTCACTATCAATAGTAATCTGAATACTGTCCTCATTATCAATTCCTTCTCACTATTTGATTCGGTTAGCAATTTTAAGTTGACTTTTTGTCTTTTCTCCTAAATCAGTCAAACGTTAGGTAGAAAAATAACCTATTTCGTTTGGTTCAAAAATTATTGATCTTGTTTTTGTCCTTCCATAAGGAGGATTAGATGAGCCAAAACGAAAAAGGATCAGAACGTGGATGAGCCAAACGTATTAAGACAGAAGAGAATTACTAGATGTATATGGAATGAACTACAAAGGCATGAAATGAGTAATAATTAAGGCATGATTTGGTAAATAAACATAAACATGTTTTTTAGTTTTTTGGTTTATGTAGCAGTAAACCATAAATTCCGTTAGTTTCAAATAGTGATTTATTCCACTCATTCTTCTATCTTAACCGTCGATCAACACACACGTGTCACCAAAAAATCACCACCTGTGTTTTTGCCAATAAAATGCTGTTTATTAGCCCCAAATAAATTAAAAAATATATTTATATTTATTTGTCAAATCAGGCCCAACTAATGATCAAGCCTAACTAATGATCAAGCGTACCACCACGTGCCAATACCTAGAAACAGTACTTTCTACTTTTTCATGCAAAAGGCCGGGCTCCATCCATCAATGTCAGTTTCACCTGATCATCTCAGTTTGGTAATTCTGGTTTTGGGTTGCTGAGGATGGGGACATACATAGCAACAGAAATACATAAAGTAATACAGTACTACTCCCTCTCTGTCCTTTTTTAATTGATTCGGTTGAGAAATGTATATTTTGTGGACATTAAAAAAGGCACATCCATAGAACGTTTTTAATTTTTTTTTGCACCAAATTAAAGTACTCAATGAGCACTTTAATTTGGTATAAAAAAAATTACAAAATTATATCGAGAAATATGTTTTTTAGGGCTTTGAAATTGCACGTATTCCCGTATGGATCACTTAAAAAGGGACGGAGGGAGTATGATTTAAAGAGGGCTTATGGGGTTGGTCCAACTTCCACCTAACTAACTACACCACACCTTGTTAATAAGCTCAGGAATTAATAAGTATTTTTTTTTTGTTATTTTAAGTGTGAGGGGAATTGGTCACATATAGGATTTCCTTCTAATAAGGAGTCCTTATTAAACTTTACCATACAGACCAAGCCAATTTTTGTGTTTCCGGACCTAATTTTGACGATCCAAATCGCTCAATGTTTTTAAAACGTGTTTTTAAGGGCCCCGCGAGAAATCATAAAAATAAATACTCGGAAGGGATCCGATCAATTTTCGATAAAAACGCTATATAGATCCAGAAATGGCCCCTTCTTATATATATATATGATCAACTTCCAATAAGGACCCCTTATTGAATTTTACCATAAGGACCTAGCCAATTTTCGTGTTTTCAAACCTAATTTTGACGATCCAAACCGCTTATTGTTTTCAAAACGTGTTTTTAAGGGGCCCTGCGAGAAATCATAAAAAATACCCGGAAGGGCTTGATCAGATCAGTTTTTGATAAAAATGTTATATTGGATCGTCAAAATTACCTCGAGAACAGTGAGGTCCTTATGCACCTTGTTCGGACAAGGTTACAAAACCGGTTTCCACTTTTTTGGGTGGGGTCCCCATATGACATCATTACTTTTTTCTCTCTCATCTTAAGTTGGAGAAAAATTACTCTAATGCATATTTTGTGCGAGATAGGTCCATGGGATCCACTTCAAAAAGCCACACAAATAATCCGTGCCATTCATTAATTTTTTAAATAATTTTTTGAGTCACTCCTAAAAAATCAGCTCATTCGAAAAATTATAAATGGTTCATCCGTCTTCTAATTATTCATTTGCAATTTAGGATCCTGAATTTTGATAGAAGTTTAAAAGAAAGTTAGACACTGGATCAAGTACTTAAATTTATACGATTGACCTGATTTTTTCAAGGATAACTCAAAGAAAAGTTTTAGAATTAATAGACAGTTTGGATCATTTGTTTGGGTTTTCGAAATGGACCCCACGGACCCGTCTCGCACAAAATATGCATTAGAGTAATTTTTCTCCGAATTAAGATGAGAGAGAAAAAAGTAATGATGTCATATGGGGCCCCCACCCAAAAAAGTGGAAACCGGTTTTGAAACCTTGTCCGAACAAGGTGATAAGCTCAATAAGGGGATATCCGAGCCAGCTTGTTCGCACTGCTAGTAATTCTGGGGCTATGAAGTTAAACAATCGGGACAACCTTCTAGTGGCCTCAAGGTTAGAAACGTCTGGCCGCCGTGAGATTCAAACATGCAAATTCATAGAGGATAAACATTTATTGTTTTCTCATGCCCACTTAGCCAAACCTCTTGGGATTAACTCTAGACCTTTATGCGAGCATAAATACATTGTTTCTTCGGCTTATCAAGGCTCATGAAGAAGCTAAAGTTCGACTCAAACCTAGACCAACTCGAATCCAGGCATCCAACTCGGCTCATCAAATTTTCATAAAGCTCAAACTCCCTAAAAAGTTAACGAATGAATTAGATTTCCACAAAAGGTGTAGACGCTATAATTACTAGCTAGCCATAGGCCATGTCCCAAGTGAAAACAGAAGAGGTCCCATAGAAGGTTCCAAAAAAGTGTAACAGAATGAAGCTTTGTATTTGGTAGTAAGATTTTGGATTTGGAAAGACCCTAATCATGATTAGGTAGGCAGAGCACCCATGACCCATATTAATTTATATCCTTCTTATTTTGTAACCGATTGGATGATGTATCACTTCTCCCTCCTCTGTGTCTCTGTCCATATATACCATCTTTTGGCCCCTAATTCATTTCCCAGTGTCCACTTAATTAACCTCACAATCCCTCTCTTGCTCCACCTGTTACATTGAAATATCGTTGAAAAATAAAACCCTTTGTGGGTAAGCTGTAAGCATTCATTTTCAATCTCAATCATCTTTTGCCTCTTGAGCTCGGTTTTGGTTCCAAGTAGAGCAACGTAACAAGGCAGCTGGACCATTTGTATTATCACGCAGCAAAACGGTCCCCAAATTCGGATAACCACCACCCTCTGTCTCAATACACAAAAATTTCCATTCTCTTTACCCTTATCTTCAATACAAACAAGATGCCCTTTCCATGTCTTTTTCTAGTTCGAATCTCGACACGACATCTCTGTAACTCGAAACAAGCTTTTGTCCTCCCTCCTGCTCTAAGAAAGTCAGCTAGGTAAGTACCCTATATTTGGTTTATAAGATTTACTTAGTTTTGCTATCGTTAGAACTTTTGTGAGATTTCTGTGTGTGTCGAGAGCTACGTAAATCTTTTTATTTTTCTCCTGTGTGAGTGATTTCGCTTCATGTTCGTATCTATGTTCGTGGGTTTTCGAAAATTCCCAATACCAAGAAAGTAGAAGAAAGTGCACTGCTTTTCTTTCACTGCTGCTAATATTTCCTCTTCTCAAATTCACCGTCACTCATCAATCCAAAAAACCCAGTTGGTACTTTCGAGCAATGGGGAATTCACATCGGCGCGTTCTGGGCACATCTCCGCCAGGAAATTCCAACAACGCAAATGATTCATACACCAATACCGACACGAGCTTCGACACGACCATGGTGATCGTATTGGCATCCTTACTATGCGCGCTGATTTTCGCGCTCGGATTGAATTCGATAGTTCGTTGCGCGCTGCGTTGTAGGCGTAGATTGTCAATGGACGCAGCGGATTCCCGTGGCCTCAAGAAGCGCGCTTTGCGGCAGATTCCGGTGGCGGTTTACGGGTCGACGGAAATGAAGATATCGGCCACTGAATGCCCGATTTGCTTAGGAGAGTTTGAGGAGGGAGAGAGGGTTCGGGTGCTGCCAAAGTGTAACCACGGGTTTCATGTGAATTGTATCGACAGGTGGTTGTTGTCGCATTCGTCGTGTCCCAATTGCCGCCATTCGTTGATTGAAAGGCCAACGGATTCACGTGTACAAGGTGAAGCTGCCGCAGCTCGGCCCCCAGTTTAGTTGTTCTTTTTTTATAACTTGGTGTTCGGACCGGCTTACTCGCAACTCAACTTATATATCATCGGGACCAATTCTAGCGTCAGCTAACGGGACCGCCGCTTTATTGTTGATGACAAGTTTATTTGTTACGGCGGATGAACGTTAGTTACTTTAAACGGAATTTACATCGAGCTCAATTTGATAATCATATCCTTCCGCCTTCTCAATGATTTACTGTATATTTTTAGTTCTTACTGTTTGGATTTGACCGAAACATTCACAGACTAAAACTCTGAACAGATCCAAGTGTGGTTTGATTAAGCATTTACCAGTAGAATTTTTTCAAGATTGGTTAAAAGAAACTTCAAATGAATGATTATAGCAGTAATTGTTAAGGTGAGACTCGATGCGTGTCCCACAAATAGTCCATGAACAAAATTGCACTTTCGACTATAAAAAAACTGTCAAAATGGTTCTCCATGGTGTAATAGAAGAGGCAAAAGAAGCATTGCATTTTCTCTGACGGTGCCATCTGGCCTGGGACTATTTTTACTATGATAATTAGAACATATTGTTTGTGGCCATATATTTCACTATGATTTAAGTTGCACATATTCACCAAAAAATACCAATATTTTCATCGTTAAATCAACAAAATGTAACTAAATCATTGGGGCGAGAGGAGAAATTAGACGTTATCACCGATGGAAGTGGATAAAAATGGAGAGATAAATAATTGCTTCAAGGAGCGTTACAATGTCGCTGTCCTTAACACGATATTCGCCCCCACCAATTCGAGTGAATTTAGTGTACACCGGGTTGATAACGAATTCAACTCCAAGATGCAATAAAGCCCAGTCTCAATTGACTGTTTGTTCAACTGCTTCAAGCACAAACAAAGAAGAACCAGAATACCTTTGGATTTTACGAGCCCGCCAAAAATATATTTAGGAGACAATTTTAGAGAGAAAGAACAATCAGAATCGTACTGATTATTTATGTTCAATCGGTAGAACCCCTTGCCTTTATATAGGCATGGATCATGACCGTTGGCCAAAGATTACAACTCTTTGATTAAATCCAATAGTCATGTCTATTCGTAATAGTCATGACTATTCAATTGACCCCAATAGTCACACATTTTAGTTTGGTTATATCGATTCATTTAAACCGAGTAGACACACCCCTTGCATTTAATCTAACAATTGCATTTATTCATTTAACCTGAATAGACACACCTATTGAATTAAAATCGTTTACCAATTACAACATTTAATATTCATTAAATATTTTGGAAATGTTCCAACATTAGAGAGAGAGAGAAGAGCGAGTGAGAGTGAGAGGAGGCGGCGGGAAAAGTCTTTCCCTGGGTTTTGCCTAGCGGCTGTCACATTCCCCCACCACCCCCTCCACCTTTTTCTTCCTCCTCCATTCCTCTCATCTTCTACTTCCCCCACTTGATTTTTGGTGACTCCCAATGGCGATCGACCTCCTCTGCTTTTTACATGGGCGGCTGGAACCAATTTTTGGGCAATGGCGGAGCCGGATCTAGGGTTTACAGATCCGGACTTTCAACATCGACGGCAGTGGCGACGGTGGCTTGACAACTCCGGCGAAGGCTCAGGCGATCTTCCTGTTTTTCTGTAATTTCTGTTTTTCCTTTTTTTTTTCCTTTTTTTCTTTTTTTTTTTAGGTTTTGATAGATTGATGTTTAAGAGATTTTGATTAATAGATTCTTCTACCTCTTCACCAAAAAAAAAAGTAACTATAGTGGATAAGTATTTTACTATGATGCAACTTGTTAGGAAGGATAAATTTACTTTGTTTGTTGTGCCTTTTCTGAGCTTTTACCATGGTCGCTAGGGGAAAGGTTGGCATTGTTTTTTATCAAGATTATTCAAAAACTTACCATATTTTCTAATGTGGACATAGTTTTCTACAAATTGCCCAATTTGTGTTTTTACAATGGTTGCTGGAAAAAATTGTGGAAATAATTTTTACCACGATTATTGTAACTTATTGTAAATTTTACCATTTTCTCTGTTGTTGACATTTTTTAGAGGTAGTTTCCTAAATATGGTAAAGTAATCCTCCGTAACAGTCATGAAGGGGTACAGCCTGTTGGCTACAAATAGATAATAGGTATTTGTGCGCAAAAGAAATTGTGAGATATAAAGCAGGACTTGTTGTACAAGGTTTCTCATAGAGATCCGGAATTGATTATGAGGAGACATACTCGCATGTTAACGATGCAGATACAATTAAATTTTTTATTAGCTTAGTTCGTAGTTAACGAATGTTTGGATATGCTTCTAATAGACGTAGTTACAACATATTTATATCGATCACTAGACAGTGATATGTACATGAAAATTTGTAAATGATACAAAATGTCTAAAAAAGCATAAAGTTCAACGCCAAAAACTATTTATTCTCTCAAGCTATAAAAATCGTATGTGGTATAACCGTCTGAGTGAGTAGCTGTTTAAAGAGGGGAATACGATAATAATCCTATTTGTCCATGTGTTTTTATAAAGAAATTAAATTCTAGATTTACTATTATTGTTGTATATGTTGATGACTTCAATCTTGTAGCAAAACTGATATAAACTGCAAATTATCTGAAGAAGAAATTTGAGATGAGAGATCTTGGCAAAATTAAATATTGATGAAGTCTACAGGTCGAGTATTTGTCAAATGGAAGCATCGTTCAACAATCAACATATGCAGAAAAGGTCCTTAAACACTTTTACGTGGATAAAGCACATCCCTTAGGCACTCATATGGTTGTTCATTCTCTTGATGTAAATAGAGGTCCATATTGTCCTCAAGATGAAATTGAAGAGCCTCTTGGTCTTGAATTTTCATACCTATGTCCAATTAGTGCTCTCATTGTTAATTGCACTTGACCAAATATTTCATTTTTTATCAGTTTATTGGCAAGATACAACCCAGATCCTACTTGTAGACATTGGAAAGGAATCAAACATACATTTCGATCTCTTCGAGGAACGACATACATAATTGTATTCAAATGGTTCAAAGTCACAATTAGTTGGCTATGTTGATGCTGGTTACTTGGTCAATCTACATAAAGCCCTGGTCACAAACATGATATGTATTTACTTATGGTGACACTACCATATCATGGCACTATGTGAAGCAGACATTGACAGCCACTTCTTCTAATCACTCTGAGATTCTTACAATTCATGAGGCAAGTCGCAAATGCATTTGGTTAAGGTCTATGATCCAGCATATGAAGATAATGTTGCATGTATAACTCAAATAGGGGGAGGCTATATCAAAGGTGACAGAACTAAACACATCTCTCCAAAATTCTTTCACACGCATGACCTCCAGAAAGGTGGAGATATTGATGTCCAACAAATACGTTCAAGTAATGATCTGGTGGATCTATTCACCAACATTGCCAACATTAACATTCAAGAAGTTGATCCACAATATTGAAATGCATTTGACATAAGGACTTGTCAAGTTGAGGAGTAGCAAGTGACGTAATGTTAATATATAGATTGTACTCTTTTTACTTCGTCTATGGTTTTATCCCACAGGATTTTCCTTAGCAAAGTTTTAATGAGGCAATCTGAAAAGTAATGTCACTATTGCAAAGACACAAAAATACTGTATTCTTTTTCTGTCACCAAAGGTTTTTCCCACCTAGTATTCCTAGGAAAGATTTAACAAGGCAAGTTCTTTGTATGCGGTCATCTAAGGGGGAGTGCCCGTGCAAGAAAAGAGAAGTAGCCTAAGAAGATTAGATTCAACACTAGAACAGCGTTTTATGGATGAAAAAATGTAAAAATTAAATGCTCTCGTGCCTATATATATATGTTACAGTACCATACATATTGTGTTTTGAATTAGTAAGAATTGAAAGTAGAAAGAAAAGCAGAGCCGACTCAAAGATTTCGGGGGCCGAAAGCGAACTCATTAAATGAGGTCCACTCTATATTTTGCTACAAAGGTCGGTTAGTGGAGAGTCTCTACAAAAATCATTACAAAATGTAAACGTATAGTTATCCAAAAATAAACAACCATTGTAATACTTTCATCATTTATGTATAGAAAGCTTAGACAAAAACTATTTGGGCCTAAAACAAATACTATATAAGGTCCTAAAAAAAATGGAGGCCCCTATTTTTATCATTTTTCGTAAGCCTAAAGCCTAGGCTGCTTGAGCTTTGCCCTTAAGCTGGCTCTGAAGAAAAGGTAGTACTCCTAATTTGAAGAAAATCAGTCTAGAAGTTTGATTCATTTTAGTCGTGGAAGAACTAATTTTACACATATCTTGTGTTCAATATTTGTTTGTTTTACTTTATGCAAAGTTCTTTTATTATCTTCTTAATTTATAAGAGTTGATGAACTATAGTTCTAACTTTACAATAAATTATGTAATCTTGCGAGAAAGAGACATGCAATTGTTTTATCTGGAAAACCCTAAAGGCTGAAAAATGTGAAATGCAGTCCAGATATTTAGAATAGAAGTCTAGTGTAACAAACTAAAGTATTGATAGAATATGTAAAGAGATTTCTTGGAGTTTTTTTTTATGTTTCTGTTTCAAGGTCTAAAGAATTGAACCAAATAGAGAATTATAATCAATCTCGTGGATATATCATTATCTCAACCATGGGCTTTTATAACTCGAATGTCTGGGTCAATGTATGCGTACCGCGATTAATTTTTTTGATCAATGGTAAACAATGACCGAATTTATTAATACCGTTAAGTTTTTTAATATAAATTTGCTTTTACGTAGTTGAAATTCAAGTAAAAGTAATCAATTTACTAACGATCTTTTCAAATTCCACAAATAACGATGTCGCTTACATTATCCGAGAGATATGAGCCCAGGTAATTTAAAGGAAAATTTCTACGTACACCCCTGTATTGTTTATGATTTAAACTTACACCTCTATATCTTTATTTTCGAATAATTATTCCCGCTGCACTAGCTACTAAGTAATATGGACCATTAGTGGTTTATTAGAATTTAAGAAAAATGTGATTTTTTCCAAATGAGAGAGTAAAGAGCCGTAGATTATTGCAATATATGTTCGGTGGGGCCCACAAAAACCGGTGACACAAACAATGTATAAGTTTTATCTCTATAACATTTTGTCACTTTAACTAGATGTACAAAGGTATAGATAATTTAAAGAGATTAAGTTATTTCCACCGCCAATGGAAACAAAAGTTTCCTTCAAATCGATTGCATTGCGCCATGTGTCCAAACAGTGGTCCCAAATAGTAGAACATGGACATGTGGCACAATGTAATCGATTTGGAGGAAACTGTTGTTTTCACCAACAGTCAAAATAATTTAAAAGTGATTGAGAGGGTATAAGTTAAAATTGTCCAGAGTAACAGCTTGTTCAACTGCCGGATGAGAGGGGGTATAAACTTGGGTCGGATGACTAATCCCGAGCCCACAGATCCCTGGTTAATTTGACAAGCCCAAACTAATTATGACGTGTTGGAAGTAATACCCCCAAACCCTTACTATTTATGGACAGCCCCTACCCAGCCCATAATTAATACCACTTATTCCCCTTCTCAATACCCCAATCAATCCCGAATCCTTTAATTTATCATTATCCTCAAATTTTAACTACAAAACAAACCAAGTGCTACTATTATATCCCCACTATTATCAAAATCTTTTAAATCTAGTACTATTTTATTTACCATTCATAAATGTCACATTAATGTAGGTCCACCCTCTAATAATACATCATACTATCTTATCTCCCATTACTATTTGGGTTAAATATCTACTTGCCCCTTAAACTATCAAATTTTTTTTTACTTCCCCCTTCAACTACCAATTGAACTCCATTCCCCCTTCAACTATCATTTTTCTTCTTTAGTAAGGACAAATCATATTTTCCATCCAAAACTTGTGATGCTAATCGTTAAACCATTTTTTTTTGAACTGATATAAAAAGAGAGAGAGAGGGTAATATGGACATTTCCAACCAAACCTATAAAATAGACATATACGTATGTGTCTATGTGTGCGTCCGTCTGTATCAAACAAAGAAGAAGGGTGAAGACGCAGTGGAGAACATAAACGAGAAGAGGCTAATTGGTCCCTCTCCCGCGAAGAGATTTCCTAAAGGGTTTTCAACTCCATTGGTCACCAAATCTAAGGTTTTAAGGATGACATAAATCTTGAGGGCTCCCACCGGAAGAAAACCGACCTGTAATTGGATCTTGGACTCTCTTTTTGAGCTAGACGGAACTGATAAAAAGACTAATATAGCCTCTGGACTAACTTTTCCGTCCATCAAGTGGATGGAAAATATGATTTGTCCTTAATAAACAAGAAAATGATAGTTGAAGGGGGGAAGAGAGTTCAATTGGTAGTTGAAGGGGGAAGTAAAAAAATATTTGACAGTTTAAGGGGCAAGTAGATATTTAATCCTTACTATTTAATCCACCAAAATTTCATCCCCCATCCAATCGTAAGGGGTATAAGTAAAAATTCTCCAAACTTAAATGGGGACATGAATATGTGTACAGAAGGTTTACTCTACATAAAATGTACAATGGATTAGGCCTACAATGGATGTTGGAACTCAAAAATGAGAACCGTGAAATAATTTTAAAAAGTATTTTTTCGAAGGGCCTTGTAAATTGATCCAAACTACAAGTTTCATTCAGAACTAGATGAATAAAATTTTGCAGTTTAGACCAACTAATTATACATATTTAATTGAACTTATTTTTTACAAGGCCGTTCTAAAATTAACGGTTGGGATTATTTTTATGAGATTCAAAAGCGGGCTCAAAAAGCCATTTTACATTAAAAATATGTACCCGTACGTTTTTCTTGCTTGAATGGGGATGGAAAATTCAAATTCCATAGGAGCGTGAAACCAGGGAGACATTTAACGATAGCGTGTCCCGCGAACGGCTTTTGATGGCCCCACAAAAAATAGCTACCGTCAGATCTCTACGCCACGTCCAAAATCTGACGGATTCCATTCAGAGTCAAAGACCCCTCTTGATGGGCTCTTTGACCATACCAGTCACAGGAAATTTGATGAATTAATGAGATATATACTGATATTAATTTTTACTCCATACTTTTCAAAGGTTTGACCCGAAATTTTGACACTTCAATCAAGACCCTCTTGTTTGAATATCCACACATCTCATTGAAAACCCAAACCAAGAATACACCAAAGTGAACTTACCATTATAGCCATGGATCTTCTTTTATAAAATCTAATTCCGCTTGACTTATTTGTGCGATTTTTTGCACTTTTTAGGTTTTATCTTTATTCGAGTTTCGATTATAAATTTATATTTTTTATTTCTCTCGTCTAAACAAACTAAGGAACCTAAAAAGTTTGATGCAAAATTAACAAATGCATTTTCCTTTCGAAAAAAAAAAACTTTAAAGTGCAAAAAAATAAGTGAAAAGAGGCCTTAAGTCACATAAATGACGACTTTTCTGATAACTAGATTCGAGCTAGCTTGCATACATCTCGACTAATTATAGGGACTAATCCCCTTGCATACACCTCGACTAATCATAAGGACTTATTTTACCATAAACTAGCAGAAGTCCAAAGAAAGCCATAATAAAGCTCCGTATGCACTGATCCTGAAGAAGTTATCGATGTTTTGAACATGAGAACTTAAGAGGGAGGAAACCGCTAAGTTTTAAATCTTAATCACTGAGCGCGTGCATGACCATTTTTTAAGGAGAGATTATTCCACGCTCTAAGAGTGTCAAAACTATAAAAAAAATATAGAGATGGGCCCTAGTTTTTCAAAATTTCTAGGTATGTTGTTCTCTTCCTATAGTTAACCTATCAGAAAAATGAGGAGATCCTTTCACCATGGGAATAGATATCGAGGGCGAAAACGTAAAGTGGGGAAGTAGAAAGGATATCTATAACTTTCCGTTTTCATACTCGCCAATTCTTTACTTGAAATTATTCCTCCAAAGACTCACCAGATTCTAAAATTATTCCTCTCTCTCTCTCTCTCTCTCTCTCCTTCCTTTTCAGATTTGCATTCATTTCGACTTTTTTGAAAATCAAATCTCCAAAATCAGCTCGGATTTCAAATTGCACATTTTGATTTCGTTGAAAAGATAAATAGTACAAGACTGGAACGTATCGGAAATTGTGGCAAGGAGCTCGAGATCAGCAGAAGCTATTGTAATCAGGTTTGAATTGCCCTAAATTGCCATTCGGAAATGGAATTCCAGTAGATATATTATAGTTTGACATGCGTTCACGTTCTGTTTGATTGGTTTTCCTCTTGTTTTTTGGTACTTGTAATTGCTGGTTAGTTGTCTATGAATTTATACTCGTCCATAGCATCAGGCTTTTTGTTCACTCGGTGATATTAAGCCTTTATTTGGAAATGGGATGATTTATTGTTTTGGATTAAAAAGCTTGCAATTTTATGTGTTTAAATTTGCTAATGCCCAAAAGGTTTAGCTGTTGTTTGATACCTTGATATGCAAGTGCATACATATTTACTTTATACCGTTAGAATTAGGCAGTGTTTGGTTACTGGAATAGAGCTGGAATGGAATCATCTTTAAAATCCTGTTGCGGCGTTTGTTTTGAGAAAAAGGAAAATTAAATTGTGGAATAGACATTACAAATGAATCATCTTTCACCAATTTAGGTGAGTTCCCGTTCCATCATTAGTGAGCTAGATAAAATTGATTGCCTGGGAACGAGGCCGATTCATCCCTTCGGCATGTATAGAATCTGACCTACATGGTCTTTGTGAAAGTTCTTCGGTTGGTAGTATTTTCTTGTTTATGTTGATTGCGTTGCGTATTTTGCTGTTGTTGAGTTGGCAGTTGCATATTTGCAAGTTTAATGTAATTGTAATGCACAACATTCATATAAACAGTGGATGTCATTAATGTAAATGATGAAACGTAGAATTAAAAATGACAATCAAGTCTAGTGTTGGATATTGCTACGGCGTGAAATTTCACTTACTCTACATTTTGCTTAAAATTCTATTGGTGTTTTGCTGTCATAGCCATCATTATAAAGGTTCTATACTTCCAAAATCTATTTGGGCACAAGGACCCCCCTAGTTTGTTACTATATTCCATTTAAGAGAATTTGGTGAATTATTGGGGCTGGATTTATGTCTTTTGATACGGGCTCTAGATTAATACTCTGACAAGCTTTGAGGTTTTGATGGGAGTTAATATGAATTCTTTTTATTTCCTCATTTGGCAGGAACTTATTGTATAACCTGTTTAAGCTTCAAGGTTCAAACACAACATGGGGTGTTTCACAGTTTTGAAGAACAAGAAGAAAAAATATGAGCAGACCTCTTATATCAAACATGTCAACGCTCAAGAACATTCCCCAACTACATTACCTGAACCAGAAATCCAGACCCGCACACTTAAGTCCGCACCCCCAAGTTTTAGGACCAGAGCAAAACCTGTTCAGCCTATACCCAAAATAACAAACAGTAGAACTAGGGCATTGTCTGACCCATCAAGTCTCCGTGCAGCAGAACAAGATGCTCTTGCGGCAATAGAATGTGAGGAACAACAGCAAGAGTCCAAGAGTATTGTTGGGTTAGGGAAGGAGCACAAGTTCCTGAGTCCTCAACCTCTTCCTCTTCCATCACCTCAGACTCAGAGTTCTTCTGCTCTGAAGACTATGGGGAGCTTTAAATCAGCGACTTCCAGTGGCCCTCTCAATGGTTCTGGGCCGCTGCCACTGCCTCCTTCTGGAACAATCCGGAACTTTTCTTATGAAGAACTTTCAGCTTCCTGTCACAGTTTCTCTTCTGAACGCTGTATGTCAGAGGGTCTTTCTTCCATGATATATAGAGCTTCTTTTGGGGATGATAATTCTTCGACCAAAAACCTTGAAGCCACTGTTACTCGCCTTCAGGCCTCCACCCAGGTATTACTGCATAGAAAATAAGTTACTCACCTTGACGTTTTGCGACTTTTGTTTCATATTTTCAGCTATTGTGATTTCTTTCCAGAGTTTAAGGGAATTTTTGAATGAGGTGAATACTCTTGCATCTTTGCAACATCCAAACCTCTGCAAGTTGATTGGTTTCCATGCACGCGACGGGTCAGAACAAAGGATGTTGGTTTATGAGAGGCTTTACCATGGCAGCTTAGACCGGCTTTTGTATGGGAGATCAGACGGCCCCACCATCGATTGGAATGCCAGAATGAAAATTGCTTTATGTGCTGCACAGGGTCTCACCTTCTTACATGAGGAAGGGCCTTTCCAGGTACACAGAAGTTCTTAGTTGATGTATTCCATTTCATTTGTATTAAATGGTTCAAGGAATGCATAAGCGGTCGCTATGTATCAATTGCCAAAAAAATTCTCTGTATGTGCACAATAGTTCTAATTATCTACTGAATGCTCTCATTGCACTTGCAGGCAATGTTCAACGAATTCTCAACTGCCAATATACAGATTGACAAAGATTTTAGTGCAAAGCTTTCAGGATATGGTTGCGTTAACCGCCTTCCAGAGACCGAGATATGCAACAGTTCAGTTGTAAGTGCTGCTAGTTGGTAGAAGAATCATTTTGTTCTTCATTTCATTTGGGTCTTGTTCCATAAATTATTCATTTTTCCAGTGATATTGTTAAATCGACACTCATTAGCTTCTTGTCTCGTGTGCTTATCCAGGCATTGGCAAATGTATCAGTGGAGACACTTGAGAGAGGGGTGCTTACCCCTAAGAGCAATGTTTGGTGTTTTGGCATTGTGCTTCTTGAATTGCTGACAGGCAGGAAGAATCTGGATAGTCGTCATCCTAAGGAAGAGATGAACTTGGTTAAGTGGAGCTGGCCTTTCTTGGCTGATGACAGCAGATTATCACTGATCATAGACCCTCAATTAAAATGCCGATTCCCTGCCAAAGCAGCTCGGACAGTGGCTGATATAGCCCAAAGGTGTCTTCACAAAGATCCATCAGAAAGGCCCACAATGAGAACCGTCTTGGAGCATTTGAAAACAATACAAGACTTAAAATATTCATGTAGGTTTCCGTTGCAAGAGCCTGGAGCAATTGCTGGAAAAAACATGTCAAGATCCTCGAGCCTAAATGGGATCATTATGCAGGCCCCCAAGTCAAGTTTCTCTCCATCTCCGCCAACAATTGGACCACCTATTGCTCCAACAAGGCCTATTGCATTGCCAATGTCTCTTCATCCGAGAACTTGTTCCTCAAATCTCTCTTTTAAGGGAATTGATCGCCAGGAAAGCCATAAATCGTCACCATCCATGTTTCAAAGGTCAAGTGTTGAAGGATTTTGATTGGACGTAGATAGCATTCATTTTTTTTTTGGGTCTTTTCTAGTTTTTTTTAGTTGGTTTTACATGGTACATAGATGATAAAAGGCGCGGTCCACCTTCTCATTCCTCCAAAGGTTTGGGGATATAATTTTGTAGATAAAGCGCTACATGTCACTGGTGGGTTTTCTGTTGCTGTTTTATATC
Source organism: Gaultheria prostrata (assembly GCA_036023075.1). Lineage (NCBI taxonomy): Eukaryota > Viridiplantae > Streptophyta > Magnoliopsida > Ericales > Ericaceae > Gaultheria > Gaultheria prostrata. The sequence goes on along the minus strand of JAXBDA010000135.1, from coordinate 65,904 downwards.
ACCGTTTACTTTTTTTTTAACTCGGTATCACCGTTTACTTAGATACTCATGATTGGTTCCTTTTCGGGATACAGTTTATGTACCATGTGTTCGGTGATGAAAGACAGTCAGAAGAAAACTGGTGACATACGATACAGTCATTAGTCTATGTAGATGTAGTAGTCCTTCATGAGTTCATTTCATTGTGGTTCCTCTTTTCCTGTATGTATTTTATGCTTTGTATAAGGTATTTATCCAATATAAATATAGAACTGATGTGAGTTATCATGGTGTGGGCATGACTATTGCCAGGATGAACTTGTCATTGGAAACCCTACAAGTGAAACTTTAGAACTGAAATATGAGCTAAAACAATGCACTACCATTTCTTGAACTGTAATCTTCTGTTGTTTTTGCCCATCAACTTGATCCTTCGATGGAGTGCTTATTTTTGCCCATCAACCTGATCTCACTTTCATGGATCAAATAGAAAAACAAACAATGCTACGGATCCATAATTCTTGTTGTTTTGAAAAATAGCAATAGAGTGTAAGGGCATCCTTGTCTGACACACCAAAAAAAATACCAAATTTAACATCAAAAACATCTTTTATAATTTAGCAAGTCACTTTTCAAAAAATTCACAGAATCAGACCCTCTATTCAAACTTTTACTCTTCCCTCTCTCCTCCTCTTTTGGTGAGTGAACAGTAGGTCACCAAATTTGTTTAGTTACTGAAGCAAAGTTAAGAAATCTTCAAATTGATGAGTTTGTTTGGTGAGCCTGATTTTTGAGGTTTTGGAGGAGTTTGCTCTCTACGTTAACTTTAAGAAGCTGATAATAATGCTCTAATGTACAATCCAAAGTTGACGCAATGTGAACACCTTAGCGTTATCACAAAACAAATCCATGTAACCTTTTATTGGCGAGTTCATTTGTTTGAACCAACCCTCTCACAAAACAATCTCATTCAATCTTTTCTCCCAGCAAGTGAATTTGTTTAAACAAATCCTTTCTCAATTCATACGCATTGGGGTAGGTAGTACACTTGTTATTGCTAAAAACACTTGTCAAATAAAAAAAACTTACAAATACTTCGTTAAACAAACATTTCTTTTCTTTTCTTTTTCTCTCTATAAATCAGATTGTGAGAGTCAATTTACACGTATCTCAACTAATTTTCAAAGATCAATTCCACCATCTAATAGAGTGGCCTTAAATTGGCAAAAATCGAATGTGAACAAAACTCTTTATCCATTTATCATGCACATCTTGCACGATGCGCCATACATGTTGTACGACTATACCATTCTCAATTCCTTTTTCCTACTGGGATCAATAACGCTAATTCATCAACATCAACAACAACAACAACAACAACAACAACAACAAAAACAGGGAAAGTCAATATAACCACAATATTAGTAGTAACCAGAATGCAGTACCAGAGGCTCAAAGATGACATTATAAGACAAATCATATAACCCATAGTTAAAGAAAAAACATTTCAAACCCTCATGGATCTGCTAAACGCCTTCCAAAACCTCGGGTCATTCCGATCCGGAACAACCTCCTTTCTCCCCCCCTTTCTTCTCAGAAACGGGTCGAGGAACCTCTTCAGAACCTTCTTGAAACCCGACCCACGGTGCCGCCCTTGTTGAACTTGCGACGGTGGAGCCACCAGTACTGGTGGCGGCGGCGGCGGTGGTGGTTGAGTTGTGGTTCTTGGGACATTGGGCTCAGACAGGCTCCGACCCAGCAGAATGGCTTGGTTTAACTGGACCTCAAACGAGTGCCTCTCGAACCGGTCCAGTAGTGTGCTCTGTTCGTCCCCAAACCTTTTCGAAATCACTTCTATTCCCTCCATTTTTTCACACACTAAAAATTCTCACCTTTCATTTACAGTTTAGTGCAACATTTGTGTGTGTGATGGAAGTTGTAATAACAATGGAGTCTCCCTCTCTCTCTCTCTCTCTCTCTCTCTACATTGGGGGATATGTATACAGGCGCCTGAAGTGAGAAGGGAAATGGAGGAAGCTCTCGGGAATGGCTAATCAGACCCCTTGAAAACCCAGCAATCGTCATTGACAATAAATAACAATCAAAGTGTCTACTGTCTATAACCACACACAACTTACACATACAATGATACAAATGCACACACACTACCATTAATATATGTATCCTACACATACTGGAAGTTTAGTATGTGTGGGTCCCTATGTGAGTGTGTGTTAAGTATTTGTATAAGTTCGTGTTGTTGTAGAATAATTAAATAACAAATTAACAATACAGTTCCCTTCGTCCGCAAATAATAGTTCAGTATTCCATTTTGGACATAACTTAATAAACAAATGTCTGTTTTGAAAAGTTAATAGAATAAAAGTTCGTACAGTTATTATTTATCTTTTTGAAAAGTTAATGGGTAAAAGAAGGATAATTTTAGAAAGTGGAGGTAAAACTTAATGTGAAATGTGTAATTATGATATTTCTTTAATAAATTGGATTTACGAAGGTACACAGACGTAGACATTGATTTTCCAGAGATATTGGTAGAGTTTATGGCTCTTCCCTTTTATGACATCACTGGATTTTGTGATCATCAATAGGTAGGGGTCGTAAAGGAGCCCAACAATCCTAGCAATGAATTATTGAAGTTCGGTTTAAAATTTGGACCTAGCTTCTTCTCTGCAGTTGAATCTCAGCCAGTCATCTCGGCAATCATGATTTAAAGTTGGTAAAATATATTGTCGAAGCTGAATGACTTTTTGATATTCATTTTTGTGATTATTATTTTGTATTTTCGAAATAGTAGTGTCGTGTGTATGCTTTTAGTTTTTTGGTAATACTCCTTACATGTTTCGTTTGCTAAAAAAAATGTGCTATTAATATGTGACATTTTAAAGGGAAGAAAGCATGAGAGAGCGTTGGACGGTTGGTGAGGACAACCAACTATCGAACCATGTAAATACTGCCTATATGACTTCGCCAAGGGTTTTTGTGTATTTCAATTTAAAAGATCTTGATTTGTAGGAGTATAAGGGAGAAATGGAGTTTGTGAAGTAAATCTATTTTGAAGAAAAAAGTTAAGAAATGAATGATCGATCACAGTATATGTTTATTAGCTGGGGCAAGAAAGCTTATCTGAAAACTTCATCACCAAGCAGGGTACGTTGGTGCCAAAGCTGCAAAATAAGCAAAGTGTTTTGATTCTTTCTTGCTAATGTAGAATTCTCTTGTATTCCTTCAATATTTTTCCTTTTTTGAGAGGCTTAATCCATACAAAAGTAGGTAAAGAGACTGAGCAATCTGCATACTTTGTAGTCTGTACTAATGTTGTCTTTTGCTGGAGAGGTGAGAAAGAAAAAGAAAGGGGAGGGATCTCCCTTATGTTAGAACAGAGGCGCAAAATCTGGTAGTGAAAAGAACAAACACAGAATGCTTCAAGGCACGTTAAACACGCTTTCTTTAAGACGTAATTCGCCCCCACCAAATCTGTAGATTTGATGTGCACCAGGTTACTAGCGAATCGCCTCCAGGATACAATGAAGCCTAGGACTTTAACCTAATGCTTTGCTGCGTTTGCACAAACGAAGGAAGGCCCGAATCCCTTTAGATTTTCTAGTCGAACAAGAATCTGAGATTCTATTTCTGCAAGAAGATAGAATTCAGGAAACACACGAAAAACTGTATAGGAGAAGTGCTTGAGAGCCTTAGAAAAGAAGAGAGATCGCTGGAGATTTTTCTATATTTAAAATGGCTGTAAATCTGCCATTTTATAGACAGGAAGAGAAGTGACTTTTCATAGGAAGAATTGTGTCTGTTTAGAATTTGAATCTAACAGGCCTTAACTGCCACAATCTGCCAGCAGTTAATTGCCACAATCTGCAGCAATGGCAGTTATTTTAACAGCCATTCAAGGTTTAAATTTAAACCGTCCGATCACACCTCTTCATGTCTTAACGGTGTGGATCGCACCTCTTTATCAATCTATTTATCCCTCCTTTTTGATTAGTTATGATCTCCACCACACGATCGCTACCACAAAGTCTTACGACTGCCCGATCGAAATAAACAAGACAATTCAAGACTTCATAAATATATTTAAAACACCCCAAACATTATAAATATATATTTGAAAATACCCCAACACCTTATTAGTGAGAAAAGAGAAGAAAGGGGAGTGGTATTGATACGTGCCGAAAAGCACCCGTTTAACCTTCTAATTCACACTTTAATAGTCCGATCATGGAGTTACTTGATGAATTATAATAATTGAATTGTGTTTGTAGACTTTGGAGGGTGCCGGATCATTAAAAGTACGTTTTGGAGCCGAAATGAGAGCATGGAACGCAACGGAAGCACCTAGGAGCAAGCCGGGGAAAAAGAGCCACAATCTGGGATTTCCGCCCGGGCGGGATTCAGGGCTGAGTCAGACGCGGATTAGGGTTTCCAACGTGATTTTTGATGTTTTATTATAAATAGGCAATTGTTGTGTACGTTGTGGGGGTTCTGAAATATTTGGAGCCAAGCCTAGAGAGAGAAAATCAAGCCAATCCATGGGTTTTTCAATTCCTCCAACAAATCAAGCGTTCATCCCCACCTCCATAGCCGGCTAAACATCTTCTAGGGGGAAGATGAAGTCCCGTTCCAAGTAACTCTGTGCATGCCTAGGCGTTAGGTTTATTAATTCGAATCGATTGTTTAATTAAGAACATGTTTTCATTATGATCAGATGAAATCAATTTACTTCTTTCTATTGGTTGTGTATTTGTATACTAGTTTCAAATACCAAATTAAGCTATGGTTTTCTACGTTTGTGCTTGGGTAACTGAGATGGATTATGCTCGTAAGATGGATCGTGCCACTGGACAGTCCGTGAAAGAGACAGATTGTGCCAGCGAGACGGTCCTTGCTATGGGATAGTCCATGCATGTTAACAACATAATTATTTTCTTGACAAATTGTGATTTGAATAACTAAACCTAGCTTATGCATAACTTAGTTACGTGGTCGGGGTGGATTCGAAATCCTAGATTTTTCTCTCATTAGTTTCCCATCAATTTCATTACTCGTTTCCTTAATTAAATTAGTTTCCAAAAACCAATCACTCAAATATCTTTTCTCGAATTAAATTAGAAATTAATCGAAGCTAACGTAATTTAGCCAAATTGTCTACGTGGATCGACACTCGGACTTAGCCGCTATTCTTCTGAGTAGTAGTTAATTCTAAGTAATTATAAATATATTTTTTGGTACGGTACGACACGATCAGGTATCTCACCATCCCATCCAAACAACCATCATAAATCAAACTCTCTCCATCCTATTCCGGTGACTAAACTCTCTCCGGCGACTTCAAAACTCAGTTTTGATGATAGATCTGGATTCGCCGAGACGAGACAAAGACAACGGTGTAAGTACGACGACAATACGACGAAGGGGTAGACCGCACGGCTGCCGGAAGTCGACGAGCTCTCCCCTTTCTCACGGAATCGTGCCATCCATGGCGAGAAAGGAAAGTGGGCGTTCAAGGGGGTCTGGACTCTCACCTTCTCTCGCCGCTGGTGCCATCCAAACATGCGAGAGACTGGGTTTTCTCCCCGTTCCCTTTCTTCTCTCTCAAAGTCACGCAATCCAAAGACAGCGTAAGTTTGTAAGGGGGAGTGAAAAATCCCAGAAGTAGAAACAAAAACTTCCATTCTAACACCCTCGATGACGCAATATAAAAGACGCTACCGAAGGGCTTCAATTTCAGAGAGACAAGATAGAAATACCGCATCAAAATAACCATACTACGCACGAACACAGACTGGAAGCTAGATCCTCAACAGTAAAACCTCAAAAGTAAAACAGCAAATGCGGGAAAAGAAATAGTAAGATGATTTAATGTAGACAGTCAAAATGTAACACTTTGAATTCAACCATAAACTCGATTCAAAGGACTACTACTGTTATCCTTGTTTCTGTTCTACTCTTTTTTTCTTTTCTTTTTTTGGAGCTGAATTTTGATCTCCTCATCACCTACTGCAATTATACTCAAGTAACAAGAGTATTGAAGATGAGGAATCTATGTAAAAGAGGACTGTATTCTTGAACCTGCAACATGTAAAATGTAGGGAGATGAGAACAAGAGCGAGCTAGTGTGGATAAGTGACTAAATATGAACAATTTTCATATGCTGAAAGGACAAGGATAAATGGGGAAAAACAAAAGGACCTTGGATGCTTATGCTGCATCTGCATATATGGATCATTAAGCTGATGAAATTTTGAGCATCCCAATCTCTCAAACTGGTAAGTTGGACTTTATAGTTTGGCACCCTAACCCTAATGGCTCATACTCTGTAAAAACTGGTTATCATGTGGCAGTAGCTGAGACTGCTTCTTACCCGCCAGCCCAAGCTTCTTCTTCCTTCCAACCTCCTAAAAGTGTTTGGAAATATATTTGGACTCTGAATGTCCCACCAAATTTTTTTGGTGGAAGGCTTGTTCAAATTTGTTAGCAACAAAGGAGAATCTTTACAGACGCAAGTGCAACCCCTCTCCTTTATGTCCCATCTGTTTTCAAGAGAATGAGTCAGCTGAACATCTTTTCTTTAGGTGCGGGTGGACCTTGGCAACATGGTTTGGTAGTAGTTTAACGTACAAGGTGGATTCTTTGGCAATCTCGTCTGTCATGAAGTGGACCATATCTATTATGGACAACTTTAATTCAGCTATAGATGGCCGTGCTTTCTTGAGTAAATGTGTTGGTTTGTGCTGGCAAATTTGGAAAGGAAGGAATGACTGGATTTTTAACTCTGTTCCAGTTAACCCTTACGCCGTGATGGAAATGGCTGCTTACAATTGGAAGGAATTTCAGAGTAGCAGGGGGATGCAAAGTAATAGTGTAGTTTTGGAGGGCCAAGTGATCTCGACTGAAAGATGGAATCCGCCTCTGGATGGAAGGGTTAAAATCAATTGTGATGTGGCCATGGCAAAGGGAAGCTCAAAAGCAGCTATAGCTGCTATTCTTAGAGACCACAGAGGTTCTATTCTGGATGGACGTGCAGCTGTGGTTCAAGCTACTTCTTCTCTTCAGGGTGAAGCCCTTGCTATCCGTCTAGCAGGAACCATGCTCCTTCTCACCCACCACAATCTGGCCTCCATTGAAAGTGATAACCAGAGGATCATTAAGAGCAAGTGCACAAGATGAGGTAAATAGGCATTTGAGCTTTTTTACCTAGCCAATATGAGAAAAACACCCCTCCACCAGACTATGTAAACTACGAGGTAAAATACATTTGTGAATAGTGCCTTGCTAAAGATCCCTAGCCACTGTTCACAAGCAATTGCTTTTTTAATACTTTCTCTCTCATCTTTGCTATCCCTTCTACTCATTGTTCCTCATTTACTTTTTGTTTTATATTTTATCATACCACAAATAATACTCCCTCCGTTCCATAATGTTTGTCCGGCACGGAGTCCAAGGACTAAAAAAAATAGACTTTGTTCTACGAAAAAAATAATTTTTTTTGCACAAATTAATAGATGAATGTTTGTTCTATTATTTTTTGTCAAAAAAATTAATTTTTTTTAACAAAGAACTCATTTTTTTTGAATCCTTAGACTGCGTGCCGGACAAACATTATGGAACGGAGGGAGTATATTTTATCATACTTTAATCGGATGGAGAAGAATTTCAAGAGGACTGGTGGAGAGGCAAAGGTAAAAGGGACTAGCAAAAATGAAATTTTGCACCGTTGACTTGGTAGTTTGCCTTATCCTTGGTGCACATGCTCTAAGCTTTGCTCCAATGAGAACGTCCCTCCTTGGGAAAGTGCTGCCATCATTGAGGATATTAGAGTTTTTTCTTTGCTCTTTCACTTGGATTCCTAGGAACGGTAATAGAGTAGCCCATTGGTTAGCTTCCCAATGTCTAAAGGGTACCCTCCCTTATGATTGGGTTTCTAATCCCCCTCCTTTGCTAACTAGTCTCTGTAACTGTGATGCCTCTTTCGAGGAGTTTTGATTTATAGAATTGTCTTCCACGTCAAAAAAAAAAAAAAAAACAAATAGGATCAACCACATAGTTCATCTTAAACTGTAAGGAGGTAAAATACAATCCAACCAAACCATTTATCACCAAAACCCACCATAATAATAATAAAAAATCCAAACTAATGCAGTCACATTCTTTTTCAATGTCTACCTTGAGTTTAAGAACTTTTCCATTCATCGAGGAACATAACAATATTGAGAACTCCATCTAAGGTACTTTTACTACCTATGAAGCTGACTGAAAGTCACTTAAGGTACGAGGAAGTACTATTTTTATTCTATTTGGTAAAACCTCCGTAAACTGCAAACCAACATATGTAAGAGGTCCTAAAGCACCAGAGACTCAAGCCCTTCTACTTTGAGATCAAATTTACCAAGTTAGCATTAAGGCCTCTTAAAAAAATAAGCATTAGCACAAAACTCTTCAAAGAATTTTCTCACATCTTCCTATTAAAATCGATGATTTCCTAATTTTGTCAAGCTCAAAATTGTCAGACACGGAGGGAACCAAAACAAGATAAAGCTTGCATTAAAAGACAAATTAGAGAAACTGTCAAGCTCAAGTAGAATTTGTGGAAGAACATTTGTTACGAGGGCATTGCAATGGCAAAATTAAACCAAGAGGAACTTAACCAAGAGAAATGAATTTATTTCTACCACACTTTGCACATCAATATTCTAACCAAGAGTACTTCATTCGTTAGTCTACCAATACTCTAAATGACCCTATCATAAGGCACAGAGATTGCTCAATAGAAGCAGGTTTTAAAAAAACAAAATGATGATTCCCTCAAAGTAAACCTTGCTAAGTACGTAGATGGTCAAAATGCAACACTTTGAATTCAATCATAAACTCAATTAAAGGATCAAACCTGTTAGTTCTAACATAAGAGAATGAAACATTGCACGCGAAGACGGATGTAAATATCATGTAAGTTGTTATTATTGCACATAAAACTCAGGAATACATTACAAAAGTTGCAAACCATAGATTGAGGCACACAAGCAAAGGCATGGAAAAGGGACAAAGGCAAGAGAAAGGGACCCTAAGCTAGCTCACGATTAGTTTGTACCATTTTTTTCCTGGCTTTCAAACAATCTTTGTTCTCACCACCGTTGTCTCTTCTTCGCCACCATCAAATAGGGATCTCGCTCTCTCTACTTCTGCTACTGTGATCTCTTTTTGTTTATGAGACCAAAACTCGATCATTTCTGTTTGTTTGTATTTTCAAAACCACATGCCACTCTGTCTAAATTGTTCCCTTCTGAATGCAAGTAAAGAACGAGATTCATAACTAATCAAAACCTCAAAACTGTTGCAAATCACCCTCTCCTTTTACACTGAAATCGTGTTAAGAGAGTAATTTAACTCCAATCAAAGTTGCCTGCCTCTCCATCCAATGCAGACATTGGCATTTGCTTAGAGTATTCGCTTATCTGCCACTCAGTTATGGTTTTCCCTGGTGATTATTTAGAAAGAGAACTTGAACGCCCCAGCCTTGGAATCTGTTACCGAGTCCCAGAAAGAAGGTTTCTTCTGCTGAGCCTTTTTCTCCCGTGCATCCAAAATCAAGTGGTCAATAGTTCCAGGAAAAGATGCCTCAATTGCATTCCTAAACTTGTTATACAAATTCACTCGGTCTCTTGTTCCAGACACAAGTGTATTAGCATCTGGCCTCTTGAGAAAATCCAAAACATTGACTAAATTCCTCCTGCTAACAAAATTTTGGGTAATGGCAATGGAATCTTCTAAGTTGAACACCAAATGCCACCATCCATTGGGTACAAAGATCACTTCCCCGGCCTTGCAAACACACTCAATGGGCTTTTTTTCCCATTTCTTCGTTGCACCATAGAAGTTCATGAACCACTCAATTATTGAAACAGGACAAGCCACCTCAGCACCATCTGGGCTTGGATGCACCCCGGGTGGAACCACATCAGGGGGGAACAAGACCCATTTCTTGGACCCCTTGATCACGGCATTCCATGCAGATGTTGAATTAGGATCGATGTGAAACGATGAACCAGACCCAGCTGGCCCGATAATAACCCATCTGTAATCCGGCCTCTCACTGCCCAAAACCTTAAATAGGTCCTCACTAAAATAAACTGGAACTTCATAATCTGAAGCCAATCTCGGAACTTTCTCTGCAAACTTTGGGTCAAAAAGATACAAGGGCCTCTCTTCCCTTGCCTGATCTGAGTACCTAAAGAAATCTGGGAGCCTCATCTCCACCGGCCCCACTGAAAACCTCTTTTCTCCACAAACCTCAGCCAAATAATCTCCGTCCCATTTTTCCAATGCAACCCAATTATCTATACACCCTTCAAGAAGCACAGGCTTATTTGGTTCCTCAAAGTTGAATACAAAATCATCAACTGAAATTCCTCTCCTCCTCTGTATGTTATCCCTTTCAAGCCATTCGGGTTTCATTACAAGATTGGCACAGAGCCAGCTCTGAAACAAATAATCAGAATAAAAGTCTCTGACTTTTAAACCCGAAGACCCAACACAAGAAACAACAAATGATGGCTTATAAGCAGAAACAAATGTAGATTTCCAAGACCCATTATATAAAAAACCACCACCGTAGTTTTCCAATACAAGGTTTCTCCAAAGGGGTTCATGGTCAGAGAAAACATAAAAGGATTTGCTCACAGTGGATAAAATACCCAAATGGGTACCACCCAAGTAGCCTAGAATATCAAGAACAAGCTCATCAGTTAGGGTTTGGAGGTTACCAAGGCCACTGCTTCTAGAGTTGTGTGAGGATGTGTTGAAGTAGAGATTACCCAGCGGTTGGACACCATGACTGTGTGATGGAGTTGATGTCTTTAAGCTGAAACCTTCTTCGGCTTCTTCCTCTACTATTGATAGGGGTAGTGCCTCTTGATTTTTGGAAACAACTTTTTGCTCTATGGGTAATGCTGCGTTACATTTCTCTCTCTTTCTCTTTCCCTTCCTTTTTCTGGGCTTCAACGGAAAAATCTTGGATCTTAGCATCGTAGGAAGGCTCCCAATCACTGTTCTCGCCGCCGTCGTCTCTTTCTTCGCACTCTGCTACTCTAATCTCATTTTGTTCAAGATACCACAAAACTCGGTCATTTTTTTGCTAAAATTCCACACATACCCCTTAACTTTCATTACAATGTCCTACAAGCCTCTACACGTAACAAAATTCCAATTGAACTCGTAAAGTTGTCCGAAATTCTTCAATTAAGACCTCGGTGTCACATATTCTTAATTTCTTACAGGTGCTATGTTATGTTTTGGCAAAAATAATCCAATGGATTATTAATTTGGCTTTATTCAAAAAAAAATTTGCATTTGCAAATTTTGCGTTGATTTTTTTATGGATTATTGGTTCTTCTCGACGACAGAAATCTAAAGAGTACAAAATTATTAATCAAACAAAAAAATTTGTGAATGAAGACAAATATAATCTAATAATCCACAAAAATTTGGATTATTTTTGTCTTCAATGAAATTTTAAAAAAAATTTATAATATTTTTGACATTTTAAATTCCTCTCGTCGATACTAGGGATGGCAATTTCACCCAAAACCGATGGATACCCAAACCAAACCGACCCTATCGGGACGGTTCTTTTTATTTTTTCCTACCCATGTGGCGGGTTTGGTTTTCAAAACATGATACCCGGCGGGTTTGGATTTGGGTTTGGTCTTAGCAAGTATTCGGCCAAACCCAAACCCAAACCCAAATCCAAACCGATCCATATAATTTACTTATAGGATATATATTATATTATATTACATTTTTATACACATGTAATTCTATTTTTTCAATTCATAACTTTTAGTGATTTTTCATTTCATCTCCCTCCTTATTCCTCTCGAATCCCTTAAAAATCTCAAGAGTCTCTATAGGAACTTGAAATTATTAATTGGTTGTTATTACTTTGTTATACCCATCATGACATTATTTATGTTCATTAATGGAATGAATATTAATTCAAGTTTGGTGCAGTTCGAATAAAATCCAAATCCATATGGTTTGGTTATGGGGCACTAAAAATCATACCCATCGGATATCGGTTTGGATTTGGGTATAGATAAATACTTTGGATTTGGGTATGGTAATCGTAGAACCCGGTCCAAACCGATCTATTGTCATCTCTAGTCGATACAAACCAATAATCTACAAAAAAAAATTGATTCAAAACTAACAAATGCAAAAAAAAAAAAAAAAAAGTTGAATAAAGACAAAAAAAAAATCCATTTAGATTATTTTGCAAAAACATCATGTTTCCTTTTCAGTTTGTACCTTGGGTTTGAAATGCTTTTGGAGTCTCAAAGTGGTTCCTAATCATGGCTAAAGTCAAAAGTGCAGTAATTCTGGATCCCCGAAATCAGTGACGTAGCCAAGAAATGATGCAAGTGGGAGCGCTACTTATTCATATTACATTAGTTTGAGGAACAATTTTGTTAATTTATTTTTCAGAAACTTTTCACAATTGATTTGATAATAATGCACAATTTAGAAAGAAAAAAAGTTAACTACCTCACTTCATTTAGTTACACTTTTATCAAGTAACTTTGAAGAGAAAAAACTTAAAAAATAACCTGAATGTTTCGAACAATCAATTTTCATAACCATCCATAATCAAATTAACTAAATTTTTGGTAATTCAAAGTAATTCTAAGTTTAAGTTTTTGATCGGAATTCTTGTTCAACTTAGATTGAAAAGGAGAAAGTAATAAAGAAGAACAAGAGAAAATGGGTATAGCTTGACATGCATTTAATAGCGACACAACAACCTTGTTCAGTTGTGTTTCTCAAACCCAGTCTTGAAAACCCATTTTAAAAAAAAGTTCAAAATTGGTCTTCAAACCAGCCCTGTTATGTCACGGGGGTCCCACCACTAATGTGATTCATTTCTCTCTCTCTCTCAACTGAGTATTATGTACTTTTTTCCGATTTTGGAGAAACCGAACGGGTTCTATAAAATTGGTCTCAAAACTGAGCTTGGGAAACCCAACCGAACAAGGCCAACACTTGTGAACATATTGTATTTGGAGGCTAAAACTTGATGGAGGGCATATGTCGTGTTTGGGAATTTGAGATCAATACATGAAATAATTACTTATAAATCAAACAAAAAGAAGAGAAAAAACTTAAAATCCAGTGAGGGCCCACTAGGCCTAAGTTGCATCCGCGACTGCACAGAGTATATTGAAGTATATTTTAGGGGGCATCTTCTACCCAATATAAAAGTCTAAAGAAAAATCATGCGCGATAAATGTTTCAGGTTTTTTTTTCTTTTCAAAATGGATAAATTAAATTAGACAAGTGATGAATGTTTGAAGATATGCATTGTGCATAACCAGAAAATGTTCCGACCATGATGGGCCTTTCGATAAAATCTGTTGTGCTATGAGTTGTATTTTTGCTGCTAAAAATTACAAGAAATTTAGTGATGTTTAATTAGTGTTTTTGAAATCTTGGTGTGAGAACCCATAAGGTGAGTTATCCCACATCGATTAAATATCGATAGGGAAATTTCGATATCCACCACCGTCTCTCCATTAATGATCAGATTTCTACAGCAATTAGCTTCACGTACCATTATCACTTGAAACCCAGCAAATGCATCGTGACAAGTTGTGAAACTTTAAGATGTAATCCAAGATTCAGAACTAAGGCCGAGTTTTCCGTTAGATTCATGCACTTGATAAAAACACTCTATTTCTCATTAGATAAAATCCAAGTGTGATTAAATCACCACCCAATGCATCATTTACCATTTTGCCCTTCCTTTTCTTTAGGGGTCCCACATATATAATAAAAATGAATATTTCAAATGAATCTGGGGGCAAAGTGGTAATTTCCTCTTCTGTCATTCCCTCTTCTACAATAGACTCATTTTATCAAATGCCTCATTTTATCAAATGAGGTGAAAGAGTGATAAAATCACCTTATTTTATCTAACGGAAAACCCTACCTAAAACTCTTTCCGAACATACAAGAGAGAAGGTGCAAAATCGTACATATTTGTGAAGATTTTTCAACGCGACATTTAGATCTTTTGTAAGAGTATCCACCTCGTCCATATTAGACCTTTAGTTTAAACATAAAGATTAGAAATGTGTAAGAAAAATTGTATGAAATACTAATGAACCGATATGTTATCGAGAAAAACAGCTCACCCTCAGTGGCAGAGTCAGGATTAAGAGTTCCGATGGGCCAAGTTATAATAGAAAAAAGTTTAATATCAAATATTTTTCTATTCCTTACTCAACAAATAAGTATAAAAAAAAATAACTATCAACATCCTTGCATTCCATAGTCAAAGAAAAAGCCAAAATACATTTTTCAATATTGATAATCCATCAAAATAGAACTAAAGTAGCTTTATAGTCTATCAAAGTGCAAACCGGCATGTTCTTAAATCTCGGAAATCATCTACGATTTTGGAAATCATCCACTGGGATCTTGGGAGATCTCAACCAACAAAAAAATTAAATTTTTTATATAAAAAGTGCGGGGTGGCCAAGGCCCACCCCAGCCCTACTCTCCCTCTGCCCCTGCTCACCCTGCTAGGTTCCCCGGAGAAAGATAGATTGACACCCTCCTGGTATGTCTTCTTTTGCCTCCGAGTTAGCAATCATTCTATCATTTACAAGATGTGGTATAACAGAATTATCGGCAAAAAGGTGATCTTCACATATGAACCATTTCTTAGTCATTTGGCTTTCGTAAACTTTTTGAATTGTTGTACTCTTTGCTACTGAACTTCAGAGAGGTAGTTCCTTAATATGACGCTCACCATTTCCACTTTTGATAACATATCTACCAACATGTTCTCGTAAACCGTCAATTTGGCTTTTTTCAATCGTGTCTCCTCTTCCGTTTTAGGTACTTCTTCTATATTCTCATACTCCTCTTTCGTTTCAGGTACTTCTTGTATATTCAAATATTGCATGTCGAATGCATCCTCAAAAGTCCGATCACCTTGAATAGGCGAGTTAGCTAGTTGTGGGTCATTTTGAATTTGAGACGAGATCGCTTGTTGTAGGTCACTGGCTTGACTAAGTGGATGTTGAGGTTAAGGCCCTTGTTGTTGGTCACTGACTGGTCACTTTGAATTTGAGGCGAATTAGCTCATTGTGGGTCACTTGGAATTTGATGCGAGTTAGCTTGTTGTGGGTCACTGGCTTGACTAGGTGGATGTTGAGGTTGAGACCCTTGTTGTTGGTCACTGGCTAGTCACTTTGAATTTGAGGTGAGTTAGCTTGTTGTGGGTCATTGGCTAGACTAGGTAGATCATCATGTAGAGCCGGCCCTGAGCTAAAACAAGCGTTGCAACTGATTTAGGGCCCAAAAAGATAAATTTTAAGGGCCTCCATATTTTAGTATCCCTAGGTATCTTTTGTAATCACAAAAAAATGTGCATCATATATAAGGCCTAATTTCAAACTCAAAAGAGGCCCGATTTCAAATTCACAATAACTAGAAAGGATTTGTCTGGACATGAAAGAAGAAAAAAGTAGACGCCCTAATTCAATCTCAAACGGGTGCTCTCGATAAGGTTTTTGAATAAATCACAAAAAGAGAGTTCAAGTTTTGTTAAAGACTTAGTGGAAGAGGAACATGAAGATTCGATAAATGATGAACAAAAGAATTTGGGAATAGAGAAGAAACATATTTGGATAATGAAGAACACAAGAGTGGCCAAGAGGAACATGAATCATATTTAAGAGACGAGTTTGAAATTTTGGAATGTTTGGTTATTGTTTTGCGGTTTAATTTCCCTAGAACCATACGGAAGTATGAAGACTTGTATAGAATTATCTAGAATATTGTACATAATTCTAGATTTTTATAGATTGATGGTAGAGAATTCTAGATAAGATTAATTGAGAACCTTCTACATAATGTTCCGGACTTCTCCTTTGGTATAAATAAGTGAGGGCCTCATTTGCCCAAACCACCAAAAAAGCTTTGTGCTCTCAAGTTCACTAGTGAAAAGCTCTCTTTATCTCTCTATCTCTCTCTAAATCTATTTCTTATTAATGAATACTAGTATGTATTTTTCGAAAAGTAATTTACCTATTTACATTTTGCACATTAAGATTTTGAAAAAGGCCTCATTTTGATTTTCTCTTTTAAGCCCCCAAAAAGTCAGGGCCGACTCTGACTGGATGTTGAGGTTGAGGCCTGCTACCTCGCCTCAAATTCAAAGGGACCTACAACAACAATGAGCTAACTTGCCTTAGTCAAGCCAGTGACCCACAACAAACTAACTCGCCTCAAATTCAAAGTGACCCACAACTAGGGCTGCAAATGAGCCGAGCTGTTCGCAAGCTCGGCTCGGCTCGGCTCGGTAATGGCTCGGATCGGCTCGGCTCGAAGCCTTAACGAACGAGCTCGAGCTAGGTTTTATGGCTCGAACCGGCTCGTGAGCCGGGGTATATATATGTAATTCTAGAGCTTCTACACTTCTAACCTTTGTACCCCTGTTGTATTTTACGTTTCTTTAAGAGGGAGAGAGAGAGAGAGAGGCGATCTCCCTCGCTTCCACCACTCACCCCAAATCTACCCGATCATCTCCAGCAATCTCCGGCCACCTCCGATCGTCGATTAGCAAAGAGGGTTGTCGATTCTTCATTATCTGGTAAGAATCTCTTTAGTCTTCATCCTGCCTTTAGGGTTTCTTCATTGTCTGCCACCATTGAGAACAAATTTCACTCCTCTTGTTTTAATGAACCCATCCCCAGCTTCTACTTGAACCTGGTTTTTCCTCTTGTTTTGATGAACCCATCCCCAGCTTCCACTTGAACCTGGTTTTGGATCAGTAAAAGAATAGAGATTAACCCATTTTTGAGACCTTGTGGTGAAGGCAGAGTTATCAATAATGGTTTCTCTCAGTCACTGTCGCAGAGTTACGGGAATTCTGATTTGTAGTAGGTTTTTTTTTTTGATTGAAATTTGCAGTAGGTTTATTTGACAGAAATTATTTATTTTGGTTGTTAATATTGATGGGCTGATGAGAAAATTAATAGTGCTTAATTGCTTTGTGTTTTTTTAGAATGTGAAATCTAGATAATTTTTTCTTTTTGGATGTAACCTCTTAACGAGCTCGAGCCGAGCTGGCTCGTTTATATATTATCGAGTTTAGACGAGCCGAGCTCGAGCCTTGTAAGACCTTGACGAGTCGAGCTCGAGCCATAATTTTCCAGCTCAATTCGAGCTCGAGCCGAGCTTGAACATGTTAAGGCTCGGCTCGGCTCGTTTGCAGCCCTACCCACAACAAGCTAGCTCGCCTCAAATTCAAAGCGACTAGCTAGTGACCAACAACGGCCTCAACTTCAACATCCACCTAGTCAAGCCAATGATCCACAACAAGCTAACTAGCCTCAAATTCAAAGTGACCCACAACGAGCTAACTCAACTCAAATTCAAAGTGACCAACAACAAGGGTCTCAACCTCAACATCCACCTAGTCAAGCCAACGACCCACAACACTGACGTCTCAAAAACAACTTTCCTTTATTCCATCCTGCATAAAATTTCCAAAGGTCAGAATCTTAGAAAAATAAAAGATAACTAGATTGATTATTAAGCCACGTCTACAGTGGTGATTAATGGAGAACTATCACATGAACCTTAAAATATTACGAAGGCTTAGTAAGACTTATGTTTTCAACTAGATTCTCAGTGGTGATTAATGGTGAACTAGAATGATATTTTAACGATGAGAAGGGGCTTGACAAGGAGACTCTATATCTTCATATCTGCTCGAACTGGTTATGGAGGGATTTTTTTCCATTTTGAACTACAAGATCAAAAAATGAGAATTTTCCTTACACCCAAAGTGCCAAGCCCTGTAGATCAATCACCTTGCATTTGCAGATGATCTGTGCATTATGTGTGGTACCAATATTCATTCCTAAGCCATTGTAAAGGAAGCTTTGGATGGCTTTTATAATGTGTCTCGACTCCAAAGAAGTTTCGAAAACTTTCAATTTATTTGTTTGGGGGTATTCAGAGCTAGTTAGCCTTAGTTTTTCCCATTCCAGTTGAAAGGCTGGTTGTAAGGTACCTAGGGGTTCCCTTTGATACCCCAAGGACAATAAACCGAAAGTGTCTTGGGGTCCTACTGTGTTGTTCAAATATATAATGTAATATAAGAACGTACCGAATACGTGGGTTGGTTCAGCATGCTTTAATAAGAAGTTCATTACTGTAACCATACTTCTCCTCTCTTCGCCAGGCTTTTCTTTCATGAATTGCATAACCTCAAGTATTTCCTTCCTGAAAGAAAAGGCATACAAAAAATCATTTGTAGAAGAAGACAACATTGAACTAAAAAGCCGCATAGTAAAAAATAGAACTATATTTGTATCACTTTGAGCATGATTTTCGCCGTGTGGCGGTATCGGTATCAACCCTCCTGCAGTTTATCAAAAAAATTCTAAAAATCGTACCACTGAGTTTAAAAAATGCAGAAGGTTCATGACAACATGAAGTTCGATCTAATTAAATTTCATTCCATGGAAAAGGTGAGGAAGGGTATATTTTTAATTAAGGGCAATGAGGCCACAGACAAGCCTTTAGTTTTGTGCTCGTTCAGAAAAAACTAGGATGATATGGGGAATGATGCTTGTTAACTAGTCTATACCTTCTAAGAAGGGGTCTAGTCGTGAGGTGGGGGTGTGTTTCCAAGGGAGGTGAGAGCTACCACTTTGAGCTCTTACGTGAACAAGGGGTATGCCCCATATTTTTGTGGAATAAAAACCAAACCTACGGGAAAAGAAGGCAGGACTTTAAGACTTTTGTACTTTCCTTATATGTTGATATATAAAATCTTTTGGGGTTTTATTTAGGACTTGATTTACGATTTTATTTATATCTCTTAGTTTGGGTGACTACTCATTTACAATTTAAGTTATGATTTGATCTGATATCTTTAGTTTGTGAATGCAGAATGGCTCTTTTAACTTGTTCACAGTCAAAGCGGTAAATTTATCAAGTTATATTATTTATTTTTTTCAACAATTTGTAGTATTCTTATAAATAATTTCTCTGTGCAGCCAAAATGCGACCAATCATGAGATACCGAAACCAAAACCACCGCATCAATCTCATAATATGTATGAAAATTTTGTAGCTTTTATGGGGCAACTTTAGTGATACACTCATACTCTTAATACATAAGTGTATTACCATATGCATGAGTGTATCACTATTGTATTAAGAGTAAACTTGCCTCATAAAAGCTACAGAATTTTCATACCTATTATGAGGTTGAGGTGGTGGTTTGGTTCCCATCTCGGTATCTCATGATTTGGTCACATTTTGGATGCACAAAAGTCATTTATAAGAATACTTCAAATCATGGATGAAACCAAATAACATAACTTGAATAAATTTACCGATTTGATTGTGAACGAGTTAAAGGAGCTATTCTGTATTCACAAACTAAATATATCAGATCAAATCATAACTTAAATTACAAATGAGTAGTCACCCAAACTAAAAGAAAAACCGTAAATCAAGTCCTAAATAAGAACCCCAAAAGATTTTATATATCAACATATACGGTAAATATAAAAATCTTAAAGTCCTGCCTTCTTTTCCCAAAAGTTTGGTTTTTATTCCACAAAAATATGGGGCATACCCCTTGTTCACGTAAGAGCTCACAAAGGTAGCTCTCTCCTCCCCTACAAACACACCCCCACCCACATGACCAGACGCCTTCTTAGAAGGTCTAAACTGGTTAACAAGCATTATTCTCCATGTCATCCCAGTTTTTCTGAACGAGCACAAAACTAAACCCTTGTTTGTGGCCTGATTGTTCTTAATGAAATATATACCCTTTCTCACCTTCTCCATGGAACGAAATTTAATTAGATCGAACTTCATGTTTTTAGGAACCTTCTGTATTTTTTAAAGTCAGTCGTACAATTTTTAAAAAGTGTTTGTTAAACTGTAGGAGGGGGTCGATTCTGATACCGCCACAAGGCGGAAATCGCGCTTAAAGTGGTACAAATATAGTTCTATTTTTACTATGCAGCTTCTTAGTTTAATGGTGTCTTCTTCTATAAATGAATTTTCTTATGCCTTTTCTTTCAGGAAGGAAATACCTAAGGTTACGCAGTTCATGAAAGAAAAGTCTGACAAAGAGAGGAGAAGTATGGTTACAGTAATGAACTTCTTGTTAAAACATGTCGAGCCAATCCAAGTAGTCGGTATGTTCCTATATTGCATTATATATTTGAACAACACAGTAGGACCCCAAGGCACTTTCAATTTATTGTACTTGGGGTACCAAAGGGAATCCCTAGGTACCTTACAACCAACCTTTCAACGGGAATGGAAAAAACTGAGGCTAACTCGCTCTGAATACCCCCGAACAAATAAAGTGAACGTTTTTTAAAAATTCTTTAGAGCTGAGGTGATTGATTTGTAGGGCTTGGCACTTTGGGTGATAAGAAAATTCTCATTTTTCGATCTTTTGGTTAAGAATGGGAAAGAATCCCTCCATAACCAATCCGAGCAGATATGAAGATATAGGGTCTTCTTGTCAAGCCCTTTCTCCTTGTTTAAATATCCTTCCAGTTCACCATTAATCACCACTGAGAATCTAGTCGAAGACACAAGTCTTAATAAGCCTTCGTAATGTTTAAGGTTCATGTGATAGTTCTCCATTAATCACAATTGCAAACGTGACTTGATAATCATTCTAGTTATCTTTTATTTTTCTAATCTTCCGACCTTTGGAAATTTTATGTAGGATGGAATAAGGGAAAGTTATTTTTGAGACGTCAGTGTTGGGGGTCACTAGCTTGACTAGGTGGATGTTGAGGTTGAAGCCCTTGTTGTTGGTCATTGGCTCGTTGTTGGTCACTTTGAATTTGAGGCGAGTTAGCTCATTGTGGGTCATTTGGCTTGACTTGGTGGATGTTGAAGTTGAGGCCCTTGTTAGTCACTGACTGGTCACTTTGAATTTGAGGCGAGTTCGCTCATTGTGGGTCACTTTGAATTTGAGGTGAGTTAGCTTTTTACGGGTCACTAGCTTGACTAGATGGATGTTGAGGTTGAGGCCCTTATTGTTGGTCACTGGCTCGTTGTTGCTCACTTTAATTTGAGGCGAGTTAGCCTGTTGTGGATCACACTGGCTTGACTAGGTTGATGTTAAGGTTGAGGTTGAGCCCTACGAACTCGCCTCAAATTCAAAGTGACTCATAACGAGTTAGGCTTGACTAGGTGGATGTTGAGGTTGAGCCCATCTAACTCGCCTCAAATTCAAAGTGACCAATAATGACCTAACTAGCTTCAAATTTGGAGTGACCAAAACGAGCCATTGACCAACAACAAGAGTCCTTCTAACTCGCCTCAAATTCAAAGTGACCCATAACGAGTAAACTCGCCTCAAATTCAAAGTGACCAACAACGAGCCAGTGACCAACAACAAGGGCCTCAACCTCAACATCCACCTAATCAAGCTAGTGACCCACAACGAGCGGCCTCAAATTCAAAGTGACCAACAACACGGATATGAAGCCCAAATAGCTACTGTATAACTTTTTTTTTTTGATCGGCAAAAGAAGATATATTAAGAACTTGATAAAGGGAACATCAAGAACGAGGGAAGAAAGAGAGAACTCCAACTTAGGTTGGAGAAAAACCAAATGGGACAAAGCCCTAAAACACCTATTGGGACGAAACCCAAAAGCACCTAAAGGGACAAAGCCCAAAACACCTAAAGGGAACAGCCCCTAAAAACCTGCTCAAGGCAGCCCAAAGAAAGACAACACCAGAAAACCGAGATCAAACTAAGAAACGCTTAGAACACAACCGCAACCCACCAACAAAAAACCAAAGATCCTTGACCTCTCAAGAGGATTCCTCCCATTTCTTTGCCATCTGAGAGTATGCTTTGTGTTCATCTTCAATCATTTTCTTCAAAAATATTTGATCCTCTGGACGAAGAATTACTCCATATTTTTCCCCAGAGGCCAAAGATGCTAAAGCTTCTTCCTCCAACATTTTCTCTTTGCTGCTGATAGCCTCATCCTCATGAGTCAATTGCAAGGGCCCAGACTCAGAGGGCCGGCTTTCCCCCAAAGAAAGAGGTCCAGGGCCAAGAAGAGACTTGTCGTTTGGTCTTGATTTCTTCAAATCCAGCTTCAACCTCCTCGAAATGAACTCTTTTTTGTCCAAACTAAACGTCCTGGGAAAAAGAGTAGTTTTCAGAGGATGAGGTCTCCATAAGGAAAAAGACTTCCTGCTTCCCCCTTGCTTGGTTCGGCTTTTCTTCTTATGGTGCTTGAGTTCCACATAATTAATTAGAGGATCTGCAGAAATAAGATCTAAGGAGTGGCAATCATCGTCATCTGCTGATTGAATAACTTGAGGTTAACCTTTTGAGCCAAGTGGTTAGGTTAAGAATTAGCAGGTCAACTGGGACAGATCGTTAAGGTTAGGATTTTTTCTTTATGATTGGTGATATTTAAGTGGTGCTTTCGAAGTTAATTATGTATTGTTCGGTTAATCGTCTTAGGTTTTTTTTTTCCCTTATGGGTGCTTGTATTTGTTTTGGAAAGAAATGCTTTATATTTTGTTCAGAAATTTTTATAAAGTTACTCATTTTGTATTTTTGTTTTAGGCCCCGGAAAAATTAAAATCCGCCCCTGGGCTTTCAAAGCCCATCTCTTTGCCAGTTCTTTTCCTACAACGAGTTAAACCCAATAACCAGTCGAAGTATCTATTTCCACTAGGGCATTCCCTGACCTGAAAGGATCTTCTCAAAAAAGAAGGCTAAATTATATTGTCGTGCTCATCTTCTCCTCCCTACCTAGAAAAGGGACTGAAAATATGCAATCAGTTAGAGCTTTTACAAGAGGTACTTTGATTGTTAGCATTCCTCCTCTTCTACTGTTTCCCTTCGCGTGTGGATGCTTTTCTGCACCATATGAAATACAAATAAAGAACTCTTTCACCTTGTTTGGATGGGTTTTTGAGAACTGGTTTTGAAAATCTAAAACCTGGTGATTTTCAAAAGTGTGCATAAGTGTGCTTTTCTGCCTTGTTTGGTGGTTTTTGAGAACCGGTCTTGAAAACCCCTTTTGAAACCGAACAGGGAGAGTTTTCAAAATCCGGTTTGGAAACCCCAAACGAACAAGCCCTTTATCTCTCTCAATTTCAGAACACCTACAAAAGGACTCGAGGTTCATGCTCTTGAGGCATGCATGTTATTATTACTTCATGAAACAAAAAAGTAATAAAACAGATTTTTAATTGCTGGCACATAATATAGTTAGACAAACAAGAATGATGGTCATCACTCTGCGCAACATCAGCAGCTTATTTTATGAGTTCGTTAGAATTTACATCTTCTATTCAACTTGAAGCAGGCACCAATGGAAAGTAAATCTGTTTTGCAGTCACTTATCGGGAAGCATGGATGAGAAAATTCATGGTAGCTGAAGCCGCTCAATGATATTAATGGCATAACTTTTAGCATTGGCATTAATCTAGGGCTAAAAAATTCTTTTCAATAGAGTCATGTAAAGAACTTGTTCTACTTCATGAAGGAAAAAAATTCTTTGCATATATATCTAATCTCTATTTTCATTTAGAAATGAATTTGTCGTAACAAATTAAGAGGAGGTTAATCGTCATGATAAATGATTTGAAGATACTCCACTGTATGTGAAAACCTAATGAAGAAGAAGACAAACTGAAGGAAACTAACAAGTACTATAGCAATGCAGATGGCTGTTTTAATAGCTCTCCGTGCAATGACACAATAGTAACTCTAATTTCATGATTGTTCGCAAAGTCTAGTTTAACTTCCAGTACTAATTTCAACAATATACCAACTTAAAAAAGTATTGGAATGGTTTAAAGCACATAATTTGCTTCACGAATAAAACCTTTTATTCTATTATTAACATGTGGTTCAAGCATGGTCAGCTATGAAGCACCGATGTCACCATATCCATATTGGACAATCTACGGACACGCCAAACACTAGAGACACACATTAGACACGCCAAGTGGTGTGCCTATTAAATTGTTGTAATTTTTATTATGGCGGGACCAGTGGCCAAGGGACATGCTAAGGAACATAGCAGATTTTTAATTAAAAGCTCTTTTCGGATTAAAATAATTATTACAAAAAAATGTATTTGGGCCAAACGTGTCACATACAACACATGTGTACGTGTATAGGCATACAACATCGGTGGGCCAAACGTGTCATATACAACATATGAGTATGTGTATAGGCATACAACATATGAGTATGTGTATAGGCATACAACATCGGTCGATAAAGTATCCGATTGGAATCTTAACTTAAATATCTTTTTTATTGTACCCTCAATAGTTGGTGATGCTTAGTTTTCACTTATGAAATATAGTAAAAGGCAGCAGGCCCGCACCAACCGCATTCACAGAAAATTATTGAGTCAAAACATGTCCTTCACATTTTGTACACTTTTTTTTGCAGCTTTTACCTTTGCAAATAAACCATTATAAGCTGCATGCTATAGCTAGCACTGATCAGCATTGATCTACAGTCACTATTGCATGTTCTATTTCAGAGGGACAAGTGCTCTCGAGGACCCCCATGTGAAGTCCTTTATTGATGGCAAAATCGGTTTGATATCAGAAAACTTCGAATCTAAGCAACAATTATCAAAACCAATCTCACTCAAATAGATAGGTACAAAGTGACATTGGTGAGATTTACGACTTACTCTTACCAACTTGAAGTTTATACAAAAATGAGCTGTAAAGAGTGCGCGCAAGCTAACCCGGATATTCGGTTATCAAAAAAAAAAATTTAAATAAACACCTTTGGTACTCTTCACGGACCGACCGTGGAAACAGTTTTCACACTAGTGAATCGCGTAAATTTGGTGCTTTCTTGAATGATTATGCTTTTGTTTCCTCCATTTTTTTGTTACATTCTAATATCCCGCAAATTCGAAATAATAGCAGTAGGAGTGGAGCTTAAGAAAAGTGGCAATGCACATTCTGTTGTAAGATATGCACAATGCCGTTTCCAGTTAATTACTAGTTTCCCCTTTGCCTTTTTCCCTACTGCATCATTAGCTGCATTTGCTTATTTCGTTTCACTGTCGCGCGCGCTTGTGCATTACTTTGATCACACAAGATCACTCTTGCCTACCCTCAATAGTTCTATATTTCTGTTCATTATTCATCTCTTCTTTCTTCTGCCATTCCATACTTCCACTTCACAGTTTTGATTTCAGGTCCTGTGGATCATCAACATGTGAAGGAAGAAAACAACCGAGAGACCCCACAGCTAAAATTTAGATGGCAAATTTCGCAGAGCAGCGAAAAATAGTGAGGCAGAAGAACCGAGTAAGGGAATTAGGATTTGGAATTGGATCATTACAAGAGTTCCTGAACAACAGCAACAACAACAACAAAAAGAGGACAGAGAGTCGGTGCTGATATGTAGAAAGACATTGGACTAGAAAGTAAAAAAAAATTATGACTAAAACTGGTGAAGAAGGAATCCATTAATATAAGTGTAACAGAAACAAAAATTGCAAAAACATAATTCTGGGATAACAAGAGTTGAAAAACCTTGAACTATATATTCTCTCTTCTTGTATTCAAACAAGCATACCGGATTCCTCTTCACCGAACAAACCATTTTCCGTTTTTGTCTATCCCTACAAGCTAAACTCATTCTCCTTCGGAAGGACATTGAATGACCTCCAAAATTTTAACCACCTCTCCCATATCTGGCCTATTCGATGGCACTTGAGCTGCACAAATCAAACCAAGTTTTATAACAGGCAGTGCTTCCTCTGCTGGAAAATTACCATTCAGACTCCCATCGATACATTCCTCTGCCCTGCCTTCCTCCAATGCTCCTCTCACCATATCACAAAGCACCACAACATCATCCTCCATATATTCCACCGGCTTCTTCCCTGTCACCACCTCTAGAATCAAAATCCCAAACCCATAGACATCACATTTCTCGGTTATCTTTACCGTTGGACATGCAAATTCAGGAGCCATGTATCCAAGTGCACTCTGAATCTTGCTGCTTAAGATATAACGATCTAGCGTTGGGAGAAGCCTCGCCAACCCAAAGTCTCCCACCTTGGGCTCGCCAGAATCGTCTAATAGAACATTGGTTGACTTTATATTGTAGTGAATGGTGTTCATTTGGTGCAAATGTGCCAAACCTTTCGCTGTCCCAATAATAATGTTGAACCTTTGTTTCCAAGTAAGGCAGTTTATGGATTTCCCTTCATGGACATGCTCGTACAAACTCCCACAGCCAATGTATTCGTTGATTAGAAGCTGCAACGATGGAGTCCAATAGTACCCTTCAAGTGATATTAAATTCGGATGTCTGATCCTTCCGAGTTGCTTGACTTCCTTCTCAAAAACTTCTTGGGACTTCATCAAGCTCGAAATATTTAGCTTCCTGACGGCCACTGAGCGTCCGTCTTGAAGGGCAGCTTGGTAAACAACCCCGAATCCACCACGCCCTAGTTCATTTCCCTTGTTGAGAAGTGCATTATTCCCAGCAACAAAGCCACCACCAGAGTCACCAGAAAACATCACAAGCTTTCCAGAATTGGAATCAGTGGTAGGCGAATGACTCAGATCACCCTCACGCGACATGGCGAATGGAGCAGCAGGAGGCATCGAATTCCTGACACATAGATTGAGGACAGTGACAGCTACTACACCAAGAGCAATGAAAACAGCTGCACCGATGGCAATGAGGGCAGAGATGCTGAGTACGATTCGCTTGTGGTGCACGTCAGGAGAAAATGAACTTCCATTGGACGAAGAATTGGGGTTGAGGACAAATGGTTTGGGATGAACAGAAGGGCAGGAGCGGCTTAAAATGGAGCCACATAAGGAGGGATTACCGGAGACGGATGAGAGAGGGATGGTGTTGAAGAAGCCACCAACTGGCAGCTCACCTTGGAAGTGGTTGTGCGAGATGTTGAAGACGAGAAGGTGAGAGAGGTTCGTTAGCTCTTTTGGTAGGGTTCCCGAGAGGTCGTTAAATGACAAATCAATGACCTTGAGATCAGTAAGATTCGCAATGGCTATAGGGACTGGACCTGTAAGATTGTTCTTTGACAGTATCCTGTAAAAATTCGAAAGGAACGTACAATTAGAGTTTGTTGAAATCATTACTTGTCTCCCTAACTTGATTAAGCTGCAAGCCCAGAATGTAGAACAAATGACCCATCCTATAACTATGTAACAGGAAGATTCACTGAAAGAAACTTCACAATGGAATCAGAATACATATCCGTTATGTAAAGAAATCGGACATGCACTTCTGAATTGAACTCCTGCATAAATGAAGTCCAACCTAACAACAGCATGCTGCTATGGAAGGTTTCGTGGATCGATTAACCATTTAAACGTCAAAAATTGAAGCTAATGTCTGTTGAATGAAGAATTGATGACAGTGGAATTGGATAATAATGTTGTTACTCATAACGGATCAAATAATCCTGGCTTAGACCAAATGAAAATGGTGAAAGATAACTCACAATGAGGTCAGGGATGAGCAATTTTCGATCTCACTTGGGATCCTCCCTGTTAGAAAGTTTGTCTCCAGCCTCAGTTCTTGGAGTGAAACTGCTCCACCGATTTCAGCCGGAATGCTTCCATTTATCCGATTGCCACTCAAATCAAGAACCTTTGTGGTTTTCAATTCACCTATACTTGCTGGAATAGAACCACTTAAATAGTTCTTGGAAATATTTAATAACAGAAAGTTCCTAAAGCTCCCTATCGCTGATGGGATTTCACCGGACAATACGTTAGCTGATAAATCAAGTATGCGAAGGCTTTGATAGGCGGCTGCATTTGATATCAAAGGAGGAAAATCCATTCTTCCAGTCAGTTTGTTTCTCGAGAGAGAAACTGCCCGTAAACCCGAGTTAAAAATCCATGGAGGAAGGCTTCCTGTAAGCAAATTCATGCTAACATCCAATACCAAAAGGTTAATGCAACTTGTTAATGTCTCCGGTAAGCTCCCGGCGAACCCATTCACAGATAAGTTAAGTTCTTTCAGGAACTGCAATTCTCCGATTGAGACTGGAATCTGACCCGAAAAGTTATTTGCAGAAAGATCCAAACTTTCAAGGCTCCACATATTGCCAATCCAGTTTTGAACTTCACCAGTGAAGGAATTCCCACTTAAGCTCAATGAAGTGCACAAACTGAGTCTTTTCATCGGTTCCGGAAGGGTTCCAGAAAGAGAATTCTGACTTAAATCAAGTGTTTTTAACTGCAAACAACCACCAATATCCTCCGGTATCTGCCCGAAAATCATGTTATTCCTCAGATTAACCACTCGTAAATCGTACAAACTATGAATTCCACTTGGAATCTCACCCTCTAACAAATTATATGACAAATCAAGTGATTTTAGTCTAGTCAAAGACCAAATCCCAGAGGGTAATGAACCAGAAATCTGATTATAGGACAAGTTAAGTGTTTCAAGCGTTGAGCATGAGCTCAAAGAATCAGGGATAATCCCAAATAGGTTGTTACGGGCAAGTGAAATTGTTCGTAAAGAAGACCCACATTGTCGAAAAATCCCATCTGGGATCGACCCGGATAGACTGTTTTCGCTGAAATCAAGAAAATGCAGGCTCTGGAATTGGGCTAGAATGGGATTAATCGTCCCATTGAATTTGTTTCTGGAAAGGGAAAGGATTTGGAGGAACTGCAAACGGAGGAGGCTTTTGCTGATATGCCCAGAAAGGGAAAACCCGTTTAGGACAAGCTCCGTGACCCGATTACTATACGGGTCGCACCTGATACCGACCCAGTTGCAAGGGGTGTTGTCGTCTTCGTTCCATGATGCGAGTTTGGATTGTGGGTCGGTGAGGCCGGCTTTGAAGACGATCAGACCCAAAACGTCATCGTTCAAAGCTGGGTTTGTGGAGTTCACCACAATTGGGGCTAAGAAGAAGAAGACAGTAAGCAGAGCCATTACCATATTTCTTTTCTTTTTTTCAAATCAAACACCCAGTGACAGTAGAGTAGAACAAATGGTAGATTACCATTAATGGGTTCTGCGTAGCTTAGCTAGCTAGCTCCTTTTGAAATTGTAATAATACCCACCCACAATAATAAAGGCTCAAGCTTTTTCAGTTAAGGAAAAACACATAATAGTATATATGCATTTGACGGTAGAAGAACCACCATTAATGGGTTCTGAGAAGTAACTTTTTGAAATTTTGATATCAACCCAGTAACCTACTATAGTAAAGGCTCAACCTTTTTCAAAAAAAGGAAACTGGGATGCTTTAATTGAAGCACAGAAACGGTTTAAATGTCACACACACACACACACACACACACAGAGAGAGAGAGAGAGAGAGAGAGAGAGACGAAAATCACCAGGACAAGTGGGTTTGGGAGGCGGATTGGGCCTTTGTTTGGGCCGGATCATGGCCGGAACCCAGAAGACATGGGCGGGAATTAGGTGGGAAATTGGCCGGGAAAGGTAAAGGAGGAGGAGGAGGAGACCTAGAAAGAAAATGAGAAAAAGAAGAAGAAATCTGGTGTAGGCATTAAAGAGGACTTTTGGACTGTGCTGGGTGGTGGTAGTGGTGAATGGTGATGGACTGATGGTCAGTCATGATTCCCTTTTTCCCTGAGAATTTGGCCAGAGGATTAAAAGCACACTCTCTTTTTTGAAACACCATTATGTATTCCATGGAGTATTGTGTCCGAGGAGTAATTTTGTTTGATGGGGTAGTTTTGAAATAAGTTTTTGGGATAATATTTTTGTACAGTGTTACATAATTTTTTGTTTTTAGTAAACTTTTTTGAACATTCTAACAATTTTTTTACTTTTTGAATTGAGAAACACAATATGCATTTATAAAGTATAAAATTAATAAAAAGACCATTAAACAGGAAAAAAATATGGATAACGAAACAGTAGGAAAACTAGAGATAAATTTTTCTAAAATGAGCACCAAACAAAGCGTTGTGTCTTGATATTGTATATGAAGCATTATTGTTCTGGAAAATAATTTTCACACTCAAAATATTAATAACCATATTTCAATATTTGTCTTTTACTAGTATTTATGTTATGCATATTTTGAACAATAAAAGACAAATTTATGAGTATAATTATCAAAAGTAGAGTACCTTTTACTTACTATAATTATCAAAAGTAGAGTATTTACGGAAATTCAACAAGAAAAGAATAGCATAAGATGTGTTTTGGGTCAAACGAGAATCCGAGGTATGATACGACAATGGCTCAAGCACAAGCCCGGAGCTTTGCGCATGGGAAAACTTATGATTGGTATATTTCAAAAAAGGACATTGGATTAGAAATCACGATGAATAAAGCCAGAGTAGTCCCAAAATCCATGGGAACCCATCATCAGCTCCGGAAGAGAATATCAGCAAGGGAAAAGATCGCTCTGTTGGTTTCATTTTGGGTTCCCGCGTGAACAAATCAAGTCTTTCGCTAAATTTAGTACTCCAATATAATGGTACCGTAAAAAATCTACCCTATCTAAAAACTCAAAATGCTTGATCTACCATTCTAATTTTTGATTATTTGTTTAGAGCGATAAGAAATTAGAAAATTGTATCAAGCATTTGACGTTATTTGATTGAGCTGATTTTTCAAAAAATCATTCAAAAGCATATTTTAAATTTAATAAATACCTCAAATTATTTGTATGAGACTCCAAAGTAATCTCAAAAAATGGTCGGTGCGCGATCTGTGCACACGTCTGGACGCGTAGCAAGGCCCTCTTAGCGAAAGTGATGGGTCAAAACTCAACTTATACTTATAGCATTTGCTTCTCCCAAGGTGAATTTCTTAGAAAGAAGTTGTCAGATGACCAGTGGGAAAGTGAAATTCTGTTGGTACGTACGTTTACGGACAGTAAAACGACAAGGCGTCAAAGGCCAGATGAGTGATGCTATTGGTACCGACCTTGGGGACTGACCATATATCGACTGGTGTCGGGACCCCTTTGTGGGTCCCAAACTGTCAATTTGAGCTGTTCATTCATCTCAAAATCAAAATCCGCGTGGGTCTTGATGGGAATCAATGCAATCGAACGGCTCTAAGTGCTCAATCCAAAATCACCCGTTTTTTTGCAAAACAAATTGCACAAAAACGAATGATTCTGGATCGAGCATTTAGACCTGCCCGATTGCATCGATTCTTGCGCGGGACCCACCCGGATTTGATTTTAAGATGAATGAATGGCTCGGATTGACCGTTTGGGTTCCACAAGGGGGTTCTCGGCACCGATCGATACATGGTCAGCCCCCAACCCGTCGGTCCCCTTATATTTACCGGTCTTTTTACCCCCTACGCATCTAAAAATGGAGTTCTGTTCCATTACACATTTCACATTAGGCGCAAAGATAAAGATGAAATTGCATTTCACTTGGGGATGAGATTGTTATTGGGAATCGTAACATACTAGGAAGAGGAAAAATATTACTCTATCAGATTAATGGCATGGCAATTTTAACTGAACAAAATATTCCTGACTTTAAAATTTCCTTCCCAAATCAACTACACATTCCTAACCTAAGTGCAATAATTCTCTATACAGAGTGCAATATTGTATCATTGACCGTGCTATAGTAAGGGTGGATTTGCCAAAAGATTTTAGCAAATGAGTTTATCATGATTGATTTTAGCAAATGAGTTGCTAAAATCTTTTGACAAACGCACCCTAAGAATCTCTGAACAAAAAATTTAATTTAGACATTACACTAGCAATGCTAGTTGTCTTAACTTGCATGCAATGTTTTGTATTATAGAGTGCAAATATTGTTCATACGGTATGCAATACATTTTAATTGACTGTGCAATGATAAGATTTCCCGAACAAAACTTTTAATTTAGACATCACACTGCCAAGAAAAGTTGCCTTAACTTGTGTGCATGTTCGTCTCAAACAATGCAATGGTTCTTTATATAAGCTGCAATATGTTTCCATTAGCAATGAATAAATTAGCCAAACAAAAAGTTTAATTTAGACATCACACTGTCAAGATCAGTTGGCCTAACTTCCGTGCAATGTCAATATTAAACGGTACAATGGTTCTTGATATAGAGTGCAAGGGTGATATTCCGCGAAGAAAAAGTTTGATTAAGACATCACACTACTAATGAGAGTTGTCCGGATGTGTGTACAATGTTCGTATTAAGCAATTCAATGATTCTTAAAATTGGATGCAATATGTTTTAGTGACGGTGCAATGATTAAATTAGCTTGAAGGGAGGGATAAGGATATTAGGGCTTTATTTGACCTGAGGCGTATTTTTCGTCCATGATTTTGTTCGTGTTGTTTATGTGCAATTAGTATTATTTTTCTTATTATGCAACAGGTGATTTTCAAAAACTATTCCATTAATTCGCAAATTGTTGCGAAATGCAATTTCCACCCAATATGTGATGAAAAAGAAGCTTTTCATTTAGAGAGCAGGACAAAATTTGGCTTTGCAATTAATATTTATCTTCATATTTATATTTTCTATTAAAAATATACAACAATATTAATAGACTCATGTTAATAGTGTCACCCGAAAACTTAAACCTTAGCTTAGTCTTTGACTTTTAGAATCAACCTATCTATTTACAAATGTTCATTAAAGTCTGGACACAACGTCTCTTTGTGACTAATCCCACAAGAGTTTAAATACTCAAAAGATCTGAACTCGAGACCTAAGATAGTGCAAACTCCTATATGTCTCGTGTCTTAACTCTTAATTGTCAAGTTAAACTCTTTTCGAGCCCATTTCAATGATCGTAACCCTTCATCCTTTAGATCTTGTGTATTCGTGGAAAACATTTTTGTTTTTTTTAAAACACCAATATCATTCATATCAAAGCCCGAAAATAATACAATGATTCTATAGAATATATAGGAATGAACCGAAACTACCAAAAACCTAGACTATAAAGGCAATTTCTACACAAGAAAAAAGAGGCCATCCATTCGGGTAGCTGTAGAACCGGTCGGAGTTTTGATAGTAGAGGATCTTGGAGCACCCTTTTCTGTACCACCCTTTGGCAAATATGGAAAGACCGAAACCGGAAAAGTTTTGATAACATTGATCCGGTGGCTACAGTAAGCTCCAAAATATTAATCTCCTATGCGGTTGAAATAGTGGAAGCTTTTAAGTCCCCTCTTGCACCTGGCCCTCCTATCAATCGTCTAACTCTTTGGCACCCTCCCACTCCAGGTAGCACAAAATTGAATACGGATGGGTTCAGATATGAGAGTAATGGTAAAGCTGGCTTCGGAGGCTTATTCAGGAATGATCAAGGAGTTTGGATTCTAGGATACTATGGAAGCATGGTGGCGAACTCGAGCTTGGAGACTGAAATCTGGAGTATATACCGAGGCTTAACAATCATAGTGGAACAAGGGCTGACTAATATTCAGATTGAATCCGATTCCCAAACTGCTGTCATCTTATTTAACAACGGGGCGAGTCCAAACCATCCCCAAAGAAACATCATCAGTGATGGCCACTACATTCTGAATCGCTCAGGCAGCACCCTTGCTCACACTTACCGCAATGCAAACCAGTGCGCTGGCCATCTTGCCCACCTTGGAGCTGAATTAATTGTGACTGCTGACCCTCCCGGATCCATTAGGGAGCACATGATCAGAGACAATCTCAACCTTAGGCAGATCCTTGACTAGCACCATGCCTTTCAAGCCTTTCATGTTTTACTTATCGTTTTCTTTTATGCTGGTCTGTAATCTAACTTATGCACCTATGATGCACTCTGCTACTCTTCCGTAGTTCCTTTATGAAATTTCCGTTGTACCAAAAAAAAAAAAAAAAGGCGTCACTTTTGAATTTTTCTAATTAGGGGAAATGGCAAGGTAGAGGCAAAAAAAAATGTCGCCTAATCATTCAGATATACATAGTAATACAGAAGAATAAATTTGTTCAATCAGGGTAGGTTAAGTTTGAAGTCATCTTTCTGTCTCATAGTGCTTTATTCCATAAACTATTTCAACCCATATGCACTTCGAGCGATATAGACCTCTTCTGACTCCCACTTTGATCATCCGAATCATTCGCTTGTCCATTTTTTTTGTTGACTATACTTGAAGAAATTAGATAAATAAAACGTCATTATTCACATTTTATTAACACGAGTCTTCAAAGTTTGTAGAGTTCATGTATAGACCATTTAAATTTTATTACTATAGGCAATTTGATAAAAAAAAAAAAAAACATTTTAAAATATCACTACTTTGGTTGAATTAGCCTAAACAAAGTGATGAGAATGTTCTCAGTCACTTATTTTTTCAATGAATACAAGAGGCAGTTTGAAATAAAACATTTTAAATCACCACTACTTTGGATCAATTGGCCTAAACAGAGTGATGAGAATGTTCTCAATCACCATTTTCCAGTAAATCACCACTATTTTGGTTGAATTAGCATAAACAGAGTAATGAGAAATAGATGGAATAATAGTGTATAGAGTTGCAAACAGAAAGATATCATGAAATAAATGGTATATTAGTGTATAGAGTTACTCCAGATTTCATGATTTATTTGCAAAAATTTCTATGGTATATTGTAGAATTTTATTCGAAAATCTTTCTTTTTTGTAATTTATTTATTTGAGGTCTAGAAGAGAGAATGTGCTATGCAGTGCTTTATTTGACAATTTAAAAACATTATAAAAATAATACTTAGAATACGGGTCCTGATGAAATTTGTAATTATGGATAGATTTTATATGGATAATCTACTTAGTTAGCCGAGAAAATTAACTGCTTAAATCATCAAAAATTGGATCCCGCATGGGCCCTCCTCATATGGATTTTAAGGTGCAGTCCTGATTTGGGCTGCCAACAAGGACTTCCATAGTATGACGCATGGGTTGTTGGGCTTCATCCCCTTAAGCCCATTCGGTTTATCTACATTGGATCTGATAGGGGCACTCTCGCAGCTAATGGGAAGTGTTTTAACGGTTCGTTTTGTCAGGTGGATAAGGTTTCTTCGTGAATATTTCTGAAGGAAGTGTTTGTGAATCCTGATGAATAAGCTGTTTTGTTGCGGTATAGCGGGAGAGAAGGATGCCTGGCTTGGGCCTTGTTAGATTTTTGTTTTTGTTTTTTCCTTATTGTTCCATTCATTTCAAGAGTTGATTGTGTTTTTCTTCTTTGTTTCTGTAATACTGATTCTCTCTCTCTCTCTCTCTCTCTCTCTCTCTCTCTCTCTTATATATATATATATATATGTAATTACAACAAGGATCCAAGAAAGTTTGGTCTTGAGAGTTAAGTAACGCATCAATTTTTTCCTTGCTCTTCCTGCCAATATATCATAGAGCAGTTGGTGAGGGTTTAGAGACAATTTGGTTCACAATGGCTTAACTTGTAAGAAAGAATCTACTTCTCCATATATATATACCGATCGAGAGGAAGATCTAACTTGTTTGAAGTTTTTCCACAATTGTCTTAATTCATCAAATATTAGTTGAGGCATATGTTAAACTGGAAACCATAACCATTTTGAGTTTTTTAAAAAGAGAAAAAGTTACAAATTGCTCCAAAAAAACAAAATGCATGTTTTTGGAAGAAAGACACCGCTGGAGTATTATATTTGGAAACGAGTAATGTTAAAGCATCACTAATCCTTACCCATTTTTATCCTTTTTTTTCTAGCCAAAATCTAAATTTGAGTAAAAAGCCTAAAATTCATGGTACCTATTTTCCTACCCATTTTAAATTTTATCTTTTTTCTTAATCAAATTGGGGAAAGGTCCAAATCCAAACCCTTTTTCTAATCCCTCTTTTGATTCTTTCATAATGACAAGTGTGCTATTCCTATTTAAACTTGGGTAGAAACAAGGGTTTAACATCGGAGAGGGCTTACCCGAATAAAATTGTGGATTCAAATTTTTATTCAAATTTGAATATAAAAAAAGAAGAATTGATGATAGTCTTACACACACAATTTTGAAACACTTCTCCCAGCATCTCCACCCCTTACCCAGATTTTTACCCAAATTTGAGTGAAAATTTGATTTGGTATGGATCACTCCAATCGGCAAAATCAAATCTAGGCATAAATTTGAGTAAAAGCCTCATTAATGGCATTGCTGTAAATTTAAGGGAGGGAAAATGGCCTTCAAAATTTGAGTAAAAATTTGGTTCTCACCAAATTTGGTGAATAATCTGAGTAAAACCTAATTTGGTGAAGGATTTGGTGGAGGAGTGGAGTGGAGTTTTTGGTGGTTTTTACTCAAATTAGAGTTTGGTGAAAGATTTGATGAAGGAGTGGAGATGCTCTAATACAATCGTATTTGATACACGTACAAATGAATCCACGTGCATCAAACGATTTGAGAGTCCGGAGTTGTTAAATGCTCCCTCCGTCCCAATTTGCTTGCCCCTTTTGGGGAAGTGGGTTTTTAAGGGGTGTGAAAACTTTGTATTGTATTTTCTGTTTTGCCCCTGAATCCAGTCAATATTACTGTGACCAATTTTGTTGGCTAATTATTTATATGAAACTCAAAAAATATGCAATATGGATCTTGTTTGATAGATAGTATCAATTAGTTTTATTATACAAAGTTTTCAAAATAATAAGATTCGTTATAAAATAAAAGATAATGGATAAATCAATTGAAATGAAAAAAGTACTTTTTAAGAGTAAAACTGGAAAGTATTTCTATTTTGATGGATATTTTTAGAAATAAAAACAAATATTT
Organism: Gaultheria prostrata; assembly: GCA_036023075.1. Lineage (NCBI taxonomy): Eukaryota > Viridiplantae > Streptophyta > Magnoliopsida > Ericales > Ericaceae > Gaultheria > Gaultheria prostrata. The sequence goes on along the minus strand of JAXBDA010000135.1, from coordinate 29,128 downwards.
TGGGACATTTCAAAATGAAAAGAAGGACCAGCAATTTGGGACGGATGGAGTATTGTTTGGAAACACCAAAACACACCAGCAGGATATTCAGTGGGGCCGAACCCTCAACAGTACACGTTGCTGCTCACGTGTCATAAAATGATTACATGGCAACCCCACCCACCACTTCGTCCCCCAAAAATCTGATGCGCATCTTATACCTAGGCGCAGTTTAGAAGGCATCTTTATACGACCAAACTCGGGCCGTCGGCTGGCTTCTTGAATTGGAGGGGCTTCTATCTTTCTTTCTTTGGTCTAATAATCCCCTGCGCCATCGTCTACTCCGCCCACCTCTCTCTCTCTCTCTCTCTCTCTCTCTCTCTCTCTCTCTGTGGAACTATCACTTTCTCTCTCTAGATTCAATACACAGCAGGACAGGAGACAGCACAATGAGCGTTAAGCTCGAGTCGTTGGCTCTTAAAAACCCTAACCCTAGCCCCACTCTGTTCTCCAACAGACCAACTTCGTTTCTTCGTTTCGAATCTCTTCTTCGACCTCACAGAGTCTCTGCTGCGGTTCGTCCGAGGGAGTTCGTCCTCGGCCTCGGCTTACTTCCGCTTCATCGTCATGGCTTCAGGAATCGCTCCGTCTTCGCATTTGCAGCTTCCCATGAAGAGGAATCGGTAACTTCTATTCTTTCTTTCCTTCCTTCTCCCCATTTCTCTTTTCAGAGATTTTTTTTTTCCTTTTGTAGGGTTTGTGATGTATTCCCAAATGCTCATTTTGGAATTGTATGGATGTAAAGTTTGAGGCATGTGCTTCTTTGGTACTCCGTCCGTTTCAGAAAAAAAGATTGCTGAGTCTGCAATGACAACTTAAAAAAGACTGCATTTTCGTCGAAAAGAATTAAAAAATTTGCCCTAAACTGAGAATTCATTGATGTTTAGTAACTCGCGAATGTTTTTCGAATTTTTTGTGCAATTCATTTCATGCATTATTTTTAGGTTCTCCTTTTGCAGAGTGGACAATCTTTTTGGGATGGATTTAGTATTTATAGCAATTAGGATCGGATGTTTCATTTTTCGATGAAGCATTGGGCGGAACAGATGACCGTTATAATTGTGGGGTTGTTTCTAGTGAGGTCTTTGCTAATCGGGGGAACAATTTTGAAGAGTTAATTGGGTTAATGTAAAATTACAAATTTTTCTGTCTGAACTTTCACTCTTCCTAGCATTTCTTCTTTTGATGGGTGGGTGACAGGAGTCAAAAATGGAACCGCTGCTTGATATGTCTTATCTTCTTTCATTGGTTATATTCATCTTGAAGCTCGGTTATCGGGTGATTTGCCTGCCATGTCTAGTTAGGAACTCAGGAGAGATTATGCCTACTAGATAAAAAAGAAGAGCATGTCTTTAAAATCAGAGTCTCTCATCTCTGGTTTAAAAGCTGGGTTTTTTTTTTGGTCCATTGGGCTGGATAACAAGTTTTAAAAAGATCATACTAACTGCTTGGCCTTCCTGGCATTTTTATCTTGCAAGAATAATTTATCTCCTTCAGTTTTTTTTTTTTTGGTCTCCCAATTTGTCATTGGGGTCTTATAGTGGTTGAGAAACCACTTGGCAAGTGCTTCATTTCATAAATCTGCAATTCCACTAACATTATAAAGGAAAGAAAATGGTTTTGTTACGATGATTTTTTTGGGGTAAATACGATGATTTTATCCTTCCTTCTCAAGTACTACCTCCGTCCTAAAAAGATTGTCCAGTTTGCAAAACGAGAACTTAAAATAATGGATCTTTGTCAGAAAAATTCAAACATTTTGCAGCTATTTACTAAAAATCAATGAATCCTTTTAATTCATCAAAAAAAGTTTGAATTTCTTTAATAAAAATACAGTTTTTGAATTCTCGTTTGGTGGACTGAATAATCATTTTGGGACAGAGGGAGTGTAATAGTTTGCTTCCTGTTGCACAATCAATTAAAGAATTACTTATCCACCAAAAAAAAAATTCGGGTCAGTAACTTCCTACTTCACTCAAGTGTATGATCTCGAGGCTGAAAAAGAATTTACACCTTACCTAGAGAAAGGGGTGGCTAAATACTTTCCTCTAACTGGAGGAGGTGTGATATTGGGGAAGGAGATGCTTGTTTGGTATTTAAGTAATGATGCACAAAGATGCTCGTGTCTTATCTTCTTCTTAATGTTCTTTCATGGCATCCACCACAAACTTCACATGGTTTGTGTGGGCTATATTCCTGAACTCTATTTAGTATTGTCAGTGGTTTGATTACATGTCAAAAAGTGCATTAATATTTGATGGTCTTTCATCCATTTGATTCTTAGAAGCCTAACGAAATTGACGTGGAGGAGGAGAAGAGTGATGTTAAAGTGGGAGCTGAAGAATCTGAAGAAGCATGGAAACAGACTCTAGCCACTTTCAAAGAGCAAGCGTTGAAGATGCAGAGTGTGTCACAAGAAGCTTATGAGTTGTACTCCAAGAAAGCCATTGTCATTTTAAAAGAAACTTCGGAGCAGTTAAAAATTCAAGCAGAAAAGGCAAGAGAGGATTTGAGTGTGATTGCGAAGCAAATAAGTGAAGAGGGTAAAGAATATCTGTCCACAGCTGCGGAGAAATCCCCAGAACCAGTGAAAGATATTGTTGACACACTTGCAACATATGGTTCCTCTGTTAATGAAGACACGAAATTTTCTGAAGTGCATGACTTTTTCCTTGGAATACCATATGGTATGTACCGTGTTGAGCAATTAAGCTTGGATATCAATGTTAGTAAACAAGAAATCCTAAACTTTCTCTCTCAGGATTTGTTTAGGTGGTTTATGCTTCTGCCACTATTCCTCTCCTTGTAGTAATATCAAAAATTCAAAATAGAACATGATACGTACACTTCCAGTTTCAGTAATTACATTTCTTATTCTTTGCAGGTGTCTTTCTTTCATTTGGTGGCTTTCTTTCCTTCCTGCTAACTGGAAGCATTTCCGCTCTTAGGTTCGGTGTTATTCTTGGTGGTGCGCTTTTGGCTTTAAGTATCTCAAGTCTGAGATCATGGAAAAGAGGAGAGGCAGATCCTCTAGCCTTGAAAGGGCAAGCAGGTTAGTGGATGGAGGAATCTTCTATTACGTAATACCATGAATCTGTTATAAACATGACACCCATATGCCGATTAAGTTATCATTGCGTTGAGTGGCTTCGGAACTACTGCATTTAGTTTCCTCTTATTCACAGATGTTTGCCTTGCATCATACTACAGTCATTACAAATGTATTTATGAGGATAGTTTTTAAAAGGTACTTTGCCTGATATGTTGTGACTTGTGAGGCTAGCAGGTGGAGTTCCTGGTCATAACTTTTTGTACTGTTTCTAACTTACAATGCCATACTCATCAAAAACAAGCGAAGCAATTGTGCCAAAACAGCGTGCTTTGGTTTAAGTTGATTGGTTATACTGTTAATTCTGCAGCTATAGCCAGCATATTATTTTTAAGGGAGATACGCTTGCTGTTTGAGGTAAGTTATCATTCTCCTTTTTCGATTACGTCTTCTCAAGTTCTCAACAAGGGTTCAACGTGTGATACTTTCTGATAGTTATGTTAACCAAATATTGTAGGGACCGGCACTTATCACCTTTTTTCCGGTCTTGCTCAGGTATTTGATTAGTTGTTCAGTTTAAAAATTATTCTACTTTATCTATTTTGAAAATAGAGGTTCGAATGCCCTCTTGCTGCTGTGTTCAGTTTTACTATATTTTCAATTGAACGTCCCTCGCTGTATTTCTTTTTCCTTGTCATGAACTCATAGACCCTCCTGCCATATTGGGGACTCACTTTTGAGTTGTTCCATTGCCTTACCGGATGGATTAATAGACAATTTTAGTAGAACAGAAACTGGATTCAACCAAGGTTAATAAATTGAATAAAATCATGCTCAGGTGAGGAATATGTAACAGATTATGTTCATGAGATACTGGAAACATGATACTATCAATGGACAGTTGACTCACAACTAGCTTTCGCCATGCAGTGGTGCGATGGCTGTGTTCTATCTTTATAGGATCACATTGAGTGGCGGACAGACAAATGCATCGAACTTGGAAGATGGGACTGAAAATTAATGCTGTGATAAAAACACTCTTGCTACTGCAAAATATTAGAGGAACAGGTTTACGGCTTTCAGGGATTGAGCACGGCCTGCATGGTGGAAGAAGCTTAACAACCTTTCATGTATTCAAGCTAGAAGATGTATCGGTCAGGCAATACTTAAATCTGCAAAGGAAAATTTGTTTGGATTGTTGGAGAGTGGATATTTGAAATTGTATTTCACTTTATGTGGGTTTGGTTTTTAGCCAAGCAGGATAGATGATTTACTTTTTGTGAAATAAATCCATCCCATCTTCCCCTTGGATGTGGATAATCTACAAATAGTGGCTTTTTAAAAATGGTAACTGATCTTTTCACAAGCTAACGGCAGCCCCTGTCATTGAGATTATGATAATCTGCATGTAGTATGTATGAGCTGGCCATCAACCTGCTTTCTAGAATGGCCCGTACATATTAGGTTCTCAGTTTCTGCGGCTGGTTTAGTCTCGTACTATCTATTTGTCAGCGACTCCGGAATGGTGAGGAAAGCGTGAGGGTAGAAGAACTACGCTTTACAGGTTGTCCAATTGCTTCTCATTTAGTTCTTGCCCCTCTATGTTTTTCATGTGTGGCTGAAGATTGGTCTTGGATCGACTCCAATTGAATGAGTTCCTTTTGTTGACTTAGTGGAGTTCAATTTGAGGCATGCTTATGTAAAAGCTCAAATGGTAGCATATTGGTGAGCGACTGAGACGTGATGGAGAACTTGGGACGGGTTTCCTGTATTGGTTTGGCGAGCGCAACTTTTGTAATTTTTCTTCGCAATGAAATCCTGTCAACAGGCGCTCTTTTGCAATTGAGCAATTTTTTCTTTGCATTGAAATCCTGTCGACATGCCCCTGTTGACGTAGACAATTGTCAAAACCACGAAAACATTTTTCTCTCTATTTGTTTGGTGTGCGCGTGTTTGATTCTGGTGTTTTTTGTGCCCACCAGGTTAGGGGACTCAACAGAAAGAACTAAAAAAAAGTTAAAGAGGAAGATAAAGATGAGGGTGAACTTGAATTCTTGCGTTGAGATCTGATTTTGGCTCGAAAAGTTCTTCTGCACACAAATGCCTGCGGCACAAAATTTGCTTGGACGGAAAATGTGATGGCATCCTTTTAATCATTAGGTTATGTGCTGATGTTCAAATCATAATTTGCAATTTGAACCACCAAACCACGAGTAAAATAAAGTTCACGCTACATCTATTTTTACTCGCTAGAATCATGGGTACTAATACCTTTGCCTTTCGAAACGTGCAACCAATTTGGATGCCCCAAAATCATGTAGCATAAACAAGCAGCATGATCAAGATAATTCGCTCGACAAGATTGTTACAGTCGTTTTTTATCTTGTAACAAAAATGACTGAAATAATTGATCAATCAAATAATCGTTACAGCTCCATCTGTTGTATTCTCTGGGCACCAATATTTGGATTTCTCAAAATGATAGGAAGCTCCAGAAAAGAGAAAAAAACATAGTATATGACTAAAAGAATCTAAGCTAATTCATCATGTGCCAGTTCCAAGGAGAAGTTGCCATGTTGGGTGTTTATATGCACGGGTTTGGATTTATGGGGTACATAAATAAGACTGAAAGGTGAAAAAAGCTCTCAATGGAGAAAATGAAAGAGAAATGCCCACACGACAAAGTCACCAGCATCCAGTGGCTGCGGAACTTTCATCTCCCGTTTTGAGTAGAGTACGTCGGTCATCTTCTTCACACACCGCCACGAGACTCCCCTTGATTACTATCCAGAGGCATGTACTGTGCCATGATTGCTCGAATCTCAGAGTCCATGTATCTCTGCACCAATTTGAATGCCAATCACAATACATATAAGTGAAAATGACCCAATTACCAACTGTAAGACAAATGGTCCAGGAACTGACTTGGAAATCCAACATCGCCAGGTTCATTAACAAAACAAGAAAAACCTAAGTATCTGTTTTCTTAACCTCCCTTCCCGACCTTCGGTGCCACTTGAGTTCATAACCTGCTCAAGCTCCATCATTTATGGAGCTTCTTTTTTTATACTGTATTTTTAAAGGGATCATTTATGGAGCTTGTTCCCGTAATCTAAGGATTGCACTCCTATATTCTCTTTTTCCTAAGGTCCATCCTTCTCATCCCTCCCCCAAAAACCTATTTTGTAGAGCCACCGACCTAGTTACTACGACAAATGGAACATTCTCTGCTCCTCGTTTTCACCCGTGTATATTTCTCTCCATTTTTGTCAGCACTAATGCCTTCTGTTTCTTTCTAAAATAAGTCAACCAGATAAAACCTCTGGCAATATTTGTTACGATCGGATTGGAAGACTTGAAAGCTCAAAGACAAGACCAACTATAGGCATACCTGAAGGGATACAAACGAAAAAATTGAACTACATGAACAGATCTCAAGTATCGTAACATAACAATGAAATAAAGGCATACCCGGATTCTGTACTTGTAAACTGCATATCCACCAACTCCAACAGCAGCCAAAGCGAGAATTATAATCCAAATGGAGCTCCAGCCAAACTCGCTTTTAGCATCTTTATCTGCATCTCATGGTTAAAAAAAACTTAGCTGCAGAAACAAGCAAGGATAACGAGGCAACTAGAAGCAAGCTTCCGGGGCAATATATCATATGGAATTCAGTTTGTAAATTTATAAGAGATGAGGGTAAATTTCCAGTCATATTCCAGCAGCCGCATGATTTTATTCCAGTACCATAAATTACACCACCTCTTTACCGGTCCTTTTACCAAAGGATGAGACAGATGGTCATACTCACTTATGCATGTGTCATGTTCGCGCATGTAGAGTAAGTTGCCACTGCAGCTGCAGTCATAACTGCCCCAGGTATTCTTGCATTTGCACTGGGGGCATTGGCAGGCCGACTTTTCTTGGCATTCATCAATATCTGAAAGACGGTACACAGTCCGAGAAGTGAGAAGGAAAAGAGAGAAGGATTGGAATGCATTGGAACACAGCCTATAAACCTATTGATGTCTGTTGTATGCAAAAGATGACTTCGATCACTCCAACAGGAGACTAAACAAATACATAAGATCCAAGCTATATATCCAGTGCATCAGGCTCTAGCCATAAAAGGCCAAAAAAGGTACACATACAAAATAAGAAAACAAATACGAAAGTACTTTTACCGGAAAAAAAGAAAAAGAAGAAAACATATACGATATTAAAAAAGGGGAAAAAAAAACACATTCAACATGACTTTTCGAGCATGCTCATCAAGAAGATCCACCAAAAAATGACATGTATGTTTGATGATATTAATATGGCAAAATGACAAACAAATGATGTGGTACCTTCGCAAGTGTTGACGCCATCACCCTTGAATCCCGGTGGACACGCGCAACCAGTTGAATGGTCATCCTGAAAAATCCATTAAGCACCAGTCTACAATCAGTGGACACTATAACAAAAAACCAAGTCAAAATCTGATTCGACTCTGATACACAAAATGCGCAGATGCGGGTGGAGATAGGGGGTTAGTGGGTTAATTATCAAGTGAGGTTGATGCACTTACAATGCAGGCAGAATAGGTCCTGCCATCCTGGGTCCCCCTCCAACATCCTCCATTATTTATCCCACACCGTAAAGCACCAGAAGCTGTCAAACCAAACACGGCGAAACACAATACAAATATAAGCTGCCTAATGATACACTGTGTATAACTTCAACGGCTGTGACAAAATGTAATATGCCTCCTTTCTCAGAGTTGACATACATCTTTCTGAGCCAACATTACTTTGTAACATATGAAAAGTAGTCAACATCTTGGTGCCATTCATGAAATGAAATATGTATGACCACAGGATACAAGACAAACATCTTTACAACAAGTATTCTAGAGGTCCATCATGAATCAAATTGGAGAACAACTATTTGTTTTCAACAATATCCTTATAGGTTACAATATCACGACCAAATAACTCAGAAAGTGATTTGTTTATTGGTTACAGCCACTACACAACACAGGATTTTTTCTCGAAAACCTTACCCAGGCTCATCTAAAAGTGACCTGACATTAAAAGAAAATTTCCACATATGGAGGATTATGATGGTCATCAACACATGGTGAATTTTATAGGCAGCTGATGCACTTAAAATTCTTTATATTCTACAGCAAAACGTTCCTGTAGCCCCTCGGTTCTTGGAGGTTTAGGGGGGCCACTGTTTGAGTGGTACTCTAAGAGCAGCCACTTAGTGCATATTGCCAAAGGTTAGGTCAGTCTCCAATCATCCCCCACCCATACCCCCAATGATTGGACACTAAATGGGTTCTGTTGTTGTTGTTGTAGTAAACGGGCTATACAAAGTTACCAGGTACCTACCTAAAACAAGATCTTGAATCCTAAATCTTTACTTCAATTTGTAATTGATTGAACAAAAAGGCACACGAAATTCCTGCCACAACTAATCAGTAAATGACTTGACTAGCTAGATTAAGACTATTTTATCATGAGCACCGAGCAGTATGGCATACTTGGCTTTGTTAATTTGAATAAATATTTACCTTCACATTGAGTATAACCATCGCCGTTAAACTGTACACCCTGCACAATTGGGCATTCACATACTCTCCCGCGAAAAGTATCCTACAAGAAGTCTCTAAATATCAGAGAAAAAACAAGAGAGAACCAGCATATTTATTTTGGAAAAGACATCGAATTATTATTCCACACAGGCATTCGGGTACAAATGGTTACATACCCGGCATGCAGTGAAGTTGGCAGCCGTATCCTTCCAGCATCCACCATTATTTTCTAGACACTCGTTTGTTTCCATATCTGCAAGAAAGAACGAGAAAAGATAAGCGTCAGACATCAAAAACATGCAAACACCATACAATATATGCGTGCGATTGTCGAAGTTCAAGACCGGAGATGGCTAAAATATAGGGATTCCATCAAAAGTTACATCATGTCCAGGAAACAAAATCAAATAAACCAAACGCAAGATAAGATTTTATTAATCCACTAAGATATTGAATGGTTCTATTTGCTCAACCAACACAGACCAACAACAATAAAAGTGAAACCTCATGCACATTAACAAGATTATAATCCTCGAAGGAATGGAGTATAATGTTTACCTGCACTTAAACAAATTGCAGGTTCCGTGGTCTCCAGGAAACCTGAACAGATGGCTTTCAGAACTGCACTCTTGGCCAGCTTACCTGAGAAAAGGAAGAATTAAGCTACAGAAGCAGATTCATGGAAAAAGATAGCATGTGTTATTATCAAAGTACAATTGTCCAAACCTCTATACTGTCCGTTGTTTATGACAAGCGTTGGCAATATAGTCACATCCCCACGTTTGCCTTGGCCAATCTGAGATCAGATTCCATGGAAATTAAAATATTGCTCTCAACACAGTGCTCCAAGAAAGTACTGTCATAGTAAAAGGGTACAAATATCATCGGAAGAATCTGTCCCCGAGGTCAAGTACCTGTGCTTCCTGCTCAGCTTTAAGAACTGGGTTCTCAGCATCTGCGTTAGGATCTCCTATGCATTTGTCTATCTCACTGACATCAATCCCTTAAAAGTACACCAAAGAAACAGCAAATTATCTGTTAGATTAAAGTATCGCCAGATAAATTATAATTATGGGATCATGCCCAACAAATCATCAGATACCCCCGAAAAAGTGAGAATGCAAAGAACTTACTTATGCGATCCTCGTTCCAATTAATGATTAGCTAAGTTAAGGACATTAGATCGAAGTTAATAAAAATATCTTATGTTGTGGAGCAAAAGAAAATTATCTCTACAAACTTCAACTACTCAAACAAACAGTGCCACAGTCGACTATACAACAGTAATGCAGGAATTTCATTTCGATAATCAAGAATGAGAAAGAAACTTCTAACCAGTGGGATAAAAAGTACAAATGGATGGGCTGCACTCTTATCACAGTCAACTAATGAAGACTTGGGCATAGATGCAAACATAAACTAGTGCAAACGCAAAGATGTTGACCTAATGAAAAATGTAAATTGATAACATACCAAGTGATTTGAGAACATCATTCGCACAGTCTGTGTTGTACTTCTTATCCTTCATAGGGCACCGAATTGAAAAATCAGTCACGTAATCCCACCAAACCCATGGTTTTCCAGTATCATTGGCCAACTTAAAAAGGCAAGCTTGACGCAAATTCTGAACTACGACATCTTTCCCATCATACCCCTTGGTGAAGTCCTGCTCAGGATCAGGAGCACAATATCTCCCATGGTTGATACACTGAGACTGACACTGTTTGCTCAATAGAAAAGCCTCTGGGCAATACCAAGTTATATAGCGCGGGGTAAACTGAGTGTACCCATTCTTTTCAAGAATCTGAGCTACTCCTTTGAAACTCTTCACAAATTCAATCTGACTGTCACATTTTGGACCGCACTCGTCGTTGCTATTCGTCCAGAACTCATATTCAACCCTGTCATCTGGATGTGGAAGAGACTCTCTCCAGTCAAGATTTATCTTGACCATCTCACCACTCGATAAGGCTTTCTTGATGTTATCCCCCAAAGTTTTAGTAATAAGTGCGGAGGGGATGGTTATATTTTGCAGATAATCTGCCTGTTTCATCTCGTCTTCTGGGGTGTCCATGGTTATCAAAGGCTCGACCCTGTCGTCCGCAACTAGAATAGCAGCTGCTCCACCATTCTGTGCATTCCATGCCTTCAAGGTAAAGTAACAATCTGCGAAAACAGCAGACTTGAAATAAAGAACGAAGATGACTACATGGCTCTTGCAAAACATGAAAAATGTTGCATGGAAGTAGATAGTCACAGCTGACAACTTGTGAAAGAAAAAAATCTACAAATGAATTATATAAAATGCATATAAACGATAGTAAGAGACCTTTAGACTGGAAAAAATACCAGTCTCAAAGATAGAGCCATTCTCCAAATCTTTCTCCCTTCCTCTACCACCAAATTTCTAACACTCACAATATGTTGTGCGACACGGAAAGAAAATAGACTGACAATTGACAAAGCTTGAATAAGATCCAAATATATCATAATGGAGATGAGAAAGGGACTCTTAAAACCCAATACTTGAAGCACCTTGTGAGAAGTCCATAATGTTTCCTTAACAAATATCACTCCAAAAAGTTGATAGCCCAAAAAACAATAACAAGCAATGAAGAATTCATTTTTGCAGAGACATCAGCTTCGATACAACTTCTCGTACACCATAACCGTTTTACAACCACATGTAATAAATTCTTCTTTATTTGGAAAGATTACATAACATGCAATAAATTTTTCATTCTAGGATGGATTACACAATGTCTAAAACAAAGACAAAAAATTGAATACTACAAATCATAACTTTTCAAATTAAACCGTATCCATATTTTTTACAGCTCCGTTTAAAAGTGAATGAAGACATGTAAAAGAAAAGAAAGTAAAATACCTCCTCGGTCGGCAAGAAGAAAGATTGGGAGGCCACCAGGCTTGGATTTGAAAGAGAGATCGAAATCACTGAAGCTCTGACATGCCTTCTGATTGGATTTTGGAAAAACCACCACACCAATTAAGGTTCCTCCATATTGAGGAACACCAAAATTCCCAATTGCACATTCGTAAACATCTTTCAATGAATCCGGTGAAGTCACCTTCAAGCTGTTTTTCTCAACCACAAACCTACCCAAACAAGACCCACACACAATAAACCAAACGCAAACCAAAAATCCAAGCTTTTCCCTCATGGTTTCAGAAGGTGAAGAAGAAAAATACCCGAATATACAAAACCCAGATTTAATTTACGCGATCCAAATCTCAAAACCAATGAAAAAAACTAACTTTACATGAATTAGGCCAAACCCAGATCACAGTTACCACTTATCAAAGCTTGAATTAACTTTATTCCTCAGTAATTTTACTGGGTTTTCAGCTAAATATAGGCAGAGTTAAGAAACTCGAGTTGGGTGTTTGGAACATAAGAAATCTGAGAGAAAACAACAAGCTCGATGGCTCTGGGGGGTCTAATTCTATACCCAAAAGGGTTCACCTTATTTTGAGTTGACTTTTAATAAGAGTAATTGTTAAATATGGAGACAAAAGAGGACCCGTCACTTGGAAGTTATTGGAGATCTAAAACCGCCATTGATGAAGCCTCTGCTTAATCATTAAGTAAAGATAATAATAGTAATCAAAACCAACGTTTGAAAAAATAGTAAATAAAAGCCTTTGCTTAGATCTTGATAGATTAAAACTGTAAATTGACGGTTCAGATGTTATTGGGTTATGATTAAGTGTAACAAAATTACAGAGTCTTGGGTTGCGTCTTTTTTTAATGGCCGAGTCTATTGGGTTTTGTGAAAAACGTTGACCAGCCAGCCAAGCCACTTTGCATGCGGATCACGTATCCTTTTGGTGATTGGATTTCAGGTGAGACCTCAGGTCAGGTCCATCGGGATACCGTGCAAATGAATGTAGACTGGGGAAGCGGATTCATCCCGAATTTCACAATAAATGGCTGTTTTCACTTTTCAGAGGTACCACTTCTGATGAAAACTATTCCTCGTATTTCATTTCTTAAGGGCCAGCAGGAATCTGCACCAAAAATTTTACAAATAGCAAAAGGAAAAATAAATTAAGTGGTTTTTTTTTTGTCCTCATTTAAATTTCTTCACCTTTGTTAGTTTTACATCGATTTTTTATTTATTTATTGGATTATTTTTGTGGTTTATTAGTTTGTTTCGACGAGAGGAATCTAAAAAGTATATAAAATTATTAACCTAAGTTAAGTTGTTGTGAATAAAGACAAAAATAATCCAATAAACAAAAAAAAAATCAATGTAAACTAACAAATTAATGTAAAAACAATTTGTATGAAGACAAAAAAATAAATCATTTTTAATTTATTTTGCCAAAGCAATAGATGGAGGAGCTCCGAGGGGAGAGCAAAATCACAGAACTGTGCCTCAACGTCTAGACCGAGCTTACCTTTGCATGTACAGTACATTCCAATGTACAAATATGGAGCTTTACCAGTGCATGAAAATATTACTGTACGAGTAATTGGTAGTACATTATCTAGTATCATTTTCTCGAGATTCCGTTCTTCGATTTGGCAAAACAATCTATAAAAATTAGAACAACCAAAAATTAAACTTTTATCTACCCATCATTAAAATTATGTAAATTAACATCCTCGATTTCAAATCTGGAGTCTATCCTCAACTTTCATATCTTTTCGACATATATTCAAGCCTTGTTCCTCATATCGATATTTTTTGACTTTTTGGTCAAAAAGTTCTCAAAGTCTCTCCTCGCATACAAGCCCAAAATACCTAAAAAGCCATAATATGATAAACAATTTTACTTTTGTCAACAACTTAAAAGATAAAAAAAATTTACAAACACACTTTCGATTCGTTTCTGAATAAAAAAGTAAGTAAACCCGTGACTTGGTTTTAATAGGAATACTACATAATTAGTCATGCAATTGCACATATGATTGTTGTATTTGATACTAGTATATTAAATTTTGTACATTAGTCTTATGGTGTGTTTAATATGTCATTTAACTATCTACATCGTCTAATCATACAAATTAAAAAATTCCAGATTATGGTATAACCCGATCCAAACAACACAAAAAGAAAAGATAAACCTCCTAAACCAATTCATATAAACAATTAGTAACAGTAAACTCGTGCATGGTAGCTAGTATGGTACTGTATTGTATCCGAATTGGAAGAGCTAATTAAAGGAAATCACAAAATGAAATGGTAAGTATTCAGGAAAAAAATGAAAAACAACAGTATACTGTATATATCAATTTGAAGTCCGAAAGCAAAAATTAATTTTGAATTTTAACAAATTCTTCCCCAACTAAACTGCGATTAATTGAGATGAAAGAGCAATATTATAACTGGAGTAATTTTTAAGTAGAGTGAAATAATGAAATTACTCTCATCCTTACCAAAAAGTTTATTTCGGGGTGGAACCTACACTATTTTAACCAATAAGAGTGAGGGTAATGTGCAAGTGGTGGCTAACTCATGCGGTGGAGCTCTTGGATGCCCCACACTGCATCCCGGGATTGAGTCTCATTCCCCCCTGGCCCCTCCCCCATGTATTAGGCTAGAAATGACAAATGACAAAAAAAAAAGAGTGAAGGTATTGTTAACTCTCTTTTAATGAGAGGAGACCAGGATATTGGTCTCTAAAAGAAACCCCCCCACCCCATTCAGGGTTTGTCATATCCAATCCCGGGGGAAATTCAGAGTCCGGGCAAATTCTGTAGATTAATACTAGTAAATAGACCCACGGAATTCGTAAATCAAACCCCTCCCTACAACCCTGCATGATCAAACGTGGCAAGTTTGCTACCCTAACCCAGTTGGTTTTTCCTCCACCGGTATTGAGTATTCCTTTCCTTGTCTTTTCGGCTAGTGGATGCATGAGGGGGGGTTTTACTGTTCACCCATTGTGAGCTTGTTCCTTTAAACCCAGTAAACAAAAGAAAGAAAAAAAAAGGAGCTCTCTCTATCTGGATGGACAATGGTTTATACAGGCCCCAGAAGATACAAAAGATCATCTTCTGATCTTTTCCCTGGAACAGAATCCACTGCCACGAAACAACTTACCCACAAGAACCCCCTTGTTTTTTGTTTTTTCTTTTTCCTTGGCAAAGCAGAAACTGAGGCAAAAACAGACACAAAAGAGGAACAAAACAACCAACCAGATGGGCGAAGTAATATCCGACGATGCAACTTGGACCAAATGCAGGAGTTGATCGCATGATAGAGTCCTCGAAAAATTTAGCCGGAAAGCCCATTGTGCCATCTCATGAGCCACACTATTTGAAGACTTACAGGAAAATGAGGCTCGTCATCCATGATTGGAAGAGAATACAGATCTGCCATCTTTTACCAATTGAGAGATTGACCCCTTGTTAAACAACAAAACAGTGCGTCTCTTCGGGGACATCCGATAAAATAAAAACAACAAAACATTGCCCCTCTTTAACACTTCTTCATACTTCTACTTTGATTTCAATAGAGAAAAATTGCAAAAAGCCTTCTGCCGGCAGTCCCTAGCCGAAAGACACGGCTTGCCTTTCACGAATGATGGGACCAGGGTAATGATGTACAGTATCACATTTGAGGAAATATGTAACAGCAAGAACTAAGCTTCATTCCACTTGTAGTTTCTAATTCCGAATAGATACACCGAGTTCAAACATGGGTATCATTTCTCTCTACCATATTTGCTTAAAGAAAGCTGCAAATGGCTGTATGATTGCGATCATTTTCACATGCAACACAGAATGTGTAACAGACACAACTTCCACGAGGCAATTCACCTTTTCAGAAGCACAAGCTAAAAAGTTATTCTCGCTTATCCTCCTCAAGACCTTCCCTAAGCCCAGTTACAGGATCTGTTGCACCAGCAACCTTCACTCCACTTGCAAGTGAGATGGCCTCCTCATCAAAGTCTTCCCCTGCCTCGCCTGGATATGCATACCTGACATTCAACCCCACCAAATTTATGCATCAGCATTACAACAATAATCCTTATTCGGTCCATCTTCATGAAAGTGCATCTCACTATGATCAGGAGAGAGGAACATAAATTAGTTCCTACATCTTGTTGTGTGTTCCATTCAAGTAGGCCCCACAGTCTCAGTGACCATTGCCCCACCAGAAGCTAGACCCTCTGGGGGTGTGGTGCTTGGTTTTGTACGATTTTATTTTATTCCTATAACCTGTAAATTTGTAATAGGGAAAAAGAAAAAAAAAACCTAAATGAGCCTTATTTGCCACCATCACTGATCACGCCTCTAAAAGTAGGCCCCTCTACATACAATGTGTAGATTTGGACAACTTTGGTCCTTGGAGTAGTCACATGAAAGTGGATAATGAATGTTTCGATGTCCGCTTATTAGGGGTGAAAATAAAAAAACAGAAAACAGCCCTGAACTGAAGAACCGGACCAAACCGGGATTTTTTTTCGGTTTTTCATTTGGCCGATTCGGTTCCCGGTTCGTGAGAATTTGAAATTTTAAAAACCGGTTCGGTTCCCAGTTCGAGGGGTTTTTTAAGTGAACCAAACCGGTACACATATATACCTTGAGAAAATGTGAGGGGCAAGGATCGAACTCCCAACCTTACGCATGGGGAGCCAAGGTCTTGACCACTGGGCTGGCAAACCCTTTACGTTTTAAATGGGGAACAAAAATATTTAATACTTGTTGGAGATCCCTTTACCCCTTATAGATTCTCTCCCTCTCTCCCTCTCATACCAAGACGGTCAAGATCTCGCTGGAGTCGAATCGAGAAGAAATGAAGGTGAATCTTGAAAGTTGAAATTGAAGCTTGAAGGTGAATCGAGATTCAGTCTCACTATTCCTGCATACACGTATGTATATAGATCTGTACATGTGTACCTATATACATATATAGATCTGTGATTTTCTGAGGTGCAGTGATTTGCAATGCGACAGCTATGGTGTTTCCTATCCTGAAAGAACAATTTGTTTCCCCTTTTTTGGTAACAATTTTGCTCTTCTGAAAGAACAAGTTTTTCACTTTTGGATCAAGGATTGTGAAGAGATTTACGGAAATTCTTTGAAACTGACCAAACCGGGTAAACTGGACAAACCGAACCAAAACCGAACCGACCTTTTAAAAACCGGTTTCGGCTCCTTGTTTTACCCGATTTTTCCCGGTTCACTAAAAAATATGCCAAAACCGGACCGAACCAGACAGGTTTCACCCCTACCGCTTATGGAGGAGAGTGATAGACTGCAGGTTTGGAGAGGAGAACAGGGTATGGACTTCTAAGGCGGGCCATGATCAACATGAGGTTGGTGCTTGGAAAGCTTTAACAAATGGTCATCGGGTTTCAGTGACCAAATCAAATTGAAGAGCTTGGGGATGGCAGTCAAATTCAGCTTTGGCACAACTTATTGTGCCAGGATGTGCTTCTTTCAGTTGCTCTTCCAGACTTGTTTGGTGGAGATTAGCCTAGGATCACCAGAGATTGGTATAGGAGCCTATATTTTCTAAACGATTGCAGGATTGGGAGCCAGAGGTAGTGATTGAGTTCTTTGGGCTTCTCTATGTGGGATCGTGATCCCACCTACCAAGGAGGACAGGTTGAGGTGGAGGCACAGGATTGGAGTCTTCTCAGTCACATCTTTTCATGCTGTGACTGTTGGAGGGATAGCAAGTCCAAACAAGTAGCATTTGGAAGTCGGGGGATCCATCAATGGTGGCATTTTCTGCTCGGACCGCCTCTTTGAACTTTCTGCTCGGACCGCCTCTTTGAACTTGATCTGTAGATAACATAATTTGAAGAAGAGGAGTTATAGATTGGCTTGTAAGATATTGCATGTGTTGTAAGTTGTAAATAGGTATAGTCGACAGATCTGTTGATTGATTGATGCATTCTTCTACTAACATCTATTGGCAATAATGTTGGGCACGGCTGGAACTGGAACTGGAAGAAACATGCTAGCAGCTAGAGTGATATTGCACCCTCGAGCACCATGTGGCGTTTGTCGAAAGGAGAGAGGTCATATTTCTCAAGGATCTCTCAAAATTACCGATAAGCAAGGAGAGGAACAATTATACAACACTGAAAAATAGTGACCAAAGTGTGAATGTCAATGTTTTCCACATTAAGGATCAGTATAAAATCATGAATGGGAAGTGCTTTGCTATCTATGCATATCTTCACTAATTATGGCCAAGGAAAGGAAGTAGGGAGGCGCCTATCCAATTCTAATGAAGCCCTAAATGATCCCAGGCGTATTGAAAAGAGAGTTGTCCACAAAAAAAAAAAAAAAAGGAGAGTTGTCCACAATTATGCAAGTGTATCTACATATTTACTATCTTGCCTATAAGTACCAGCACTTGAATGATCTGTTTAGCTCTTTCGTTCTTTTCTTCTACTCCACCAACCACCGCCACCACTTTAAATGCTTGGTTCATGGCTAAAATGCTGCCAAACGTTGAGATCTAGAACATAGGTTCTGCTTGCAATTTGTTGCCACCAAATGGAAATATAACTAGATCTTTATCCAGTCTACATCTCTTAGAGATTTACCAGGTCAGAAACTCATTCCCGATCCAAGTGTCCACCTCAACACTCGCGTATGCACAGTAAATAGTTAATGCCGTGCAACTCAGTGGGTACAACACTGCCTAATACATATACAGTGCCTAATGTGTATTCCTAATTATGACATTCTTACTAGTGTACCCGTCTAGCAAACTCAGATCAACGTTCCAAGTTCAGATAGAGAAAGCAGTCAATTGTCCGGTGGCAAACAACTAGGCCTGGAACTGTTTAGTGCGATAAACCACCAGTATCCAGGCAATTATATTTCATGAATTGGCACATAACATACAGAAAAGGAGACGTCAGTGAAATAGCAAGTACCTGGTCGGGTTACTTGAAGGAGCCCAGAGAACACATATCACCACCAAGAGGAAGAATGCTAGAAGAGTCCAAAAAGCTGGAATTACCCAGGAAATTTGCCACAGCTCACTTAATGGATCACTTGCATTGAAGTACAACTGAGCCAACATGAGTCAGTAATCAGCATTCATGGAGATAAATAAGATAACTATGTGAATAGAGTCAATAGACACCAGACCAGTTTTCATCTATTGTGAAGGTTTATGAAACTATGATTAACCGACATTTTAGTTTTAACAGAACAGAAAAGGCACTACCTCGTAGCCAATCCAAGCAATAGAAAGCAGCACAAATACAGCGAGGGAATTCGTGAACTTTCGATAGAGCTCAAGTTTGGCCATGCTTCTCCGCATCTGCACGCAAAAGAGGCAGGACAAGGGGAGAGCAACAGAAGAATCAGTGGCTGCATCATCCACAGAAAAACAAAATTTATGGTACTTCCTTTACCACCTTGTCAGTCGAGGCCCAACAAATAACTATGAATGTGATGAAAGAGCACTTTATTTCCAAAAGTTGGATAAAACAAATTGAAGTTTGCCCAAATGTTTTCAGCAAACTAAGTCACTAATTTGGTACAATCTGCTGAATCCTTAATTCAAGCACTCAATGCAAATGTCATTCTAATAGTCGGATGAAAAACAAAAAAGATTCACAATATTCTAAGCCATGCGTTAAGGAAATTACATGAGTAATAGGCTCAATTTGATGAAAGTTAAGACATTCACATCACTACCAATGCATTTAATTTACTTATTTTATCAGACTGACAACCAATGCACTAACATGCATAATCAATGTGCGCCACAACACATCCACACTCACAAACTAACCAAGCCACGTTTAGTAGATGAAGACCCCTGATAAAGAGTCCAACTAGATGAAATTCAATGGGACGTACAGACTAAAACCATCTTAATCGTGTAATTTCAAAGAGAGAATACCTGAAGTTTCTCCAATGTTTTGGATAATGAAGAAAAAATCCACAAAATAAACCAAGCATCCAAGAAAGCAACAGGAAGCACCAAGTATATCTTAGCTTTTCCAGAGAAATCATTGATGTTCCCCAAATGTTCCACAAGCTCAAGAGCCTCTGAGGCAACAAAATATATCAAACCGAGAAGAAGTACTCTTGAGGTTACACCACCAAGGGTAGGCTTCACCACACCATAGCCCATTGAGACCACCAGCAGAAGTAAGCGTGATAAAGTCTTCTTAACAGCTGTAATGGTTACTGCCCACAGTGTGATCCCCATCGGTCTGCTTCCCGTAGCATTTAAATTTGCATACTCGAAATACCAGAGAGCTGTTTCACACATTCCAAGAGCAATGACTGCCGTAATGTGGTAGTGCAGCTGTATAATGTCCTTCCAGAATTGGACAAACCGTAAAAACCACACTAGACCAAGCGCAAGATAAGCTAAAGACACGACTCCATAGAAAGTCATCAATGGGACCATCTTCCCAGTTAAATAACCTTCTGGGTTCCTCCACACAGTCCTACCCTTAATGATGGTGCCCTCAAGCGGTGGATCACAAAACATGAAATAAAGATAGTACATTCCAGTACTATTTATTTCAACAGATTGAGCACTCATCAGAGCTTCTTGATTTTTTCCTTCAAAGAAGGTTTGAATCCGCTTCGGCCACTCAGGGTTGTCTAGGTTCTTTTGAATAATAACCTCCCCTAGCTTGCAGGATTCATCATGGGAAAGTTCTGGGGTGCAGCATATAGCATCGGACTTTATAAAAGCACCTCCAATCCTTTCCCTGTCTTTTACCTCAAGTATAATAGCTTCAACTAATCCAGTCCTACTCTGCATCCCACTCTGTTTATCGCTGGACTCTTTTGTTCTCACAAAGAGGACATTTTCAAATCTGCAATTTATCAATTAAGAGTCAAGTCTGAGAGAATTAACAAAGCGAGAATGTAGAGGTAAAAGTCCAGGAGTACAATTTCGGAAAGAGGACATTTTCAAATCTGCAATTTATCAATTAAGAGTCAAATCTGAGAGAGTTAACAAAGTGAGAATGTAGAGGTAAAAGTCCAGGAGTACAATTTAGGAGATAGAATCTTCTGCACCATTGATCTAGATTAGGTAGTGCTTAGGGTGAAATTTGACAACTAAACAGTATTTCAAAAGAAATGCAGTTTCTGAATTTTAGTCATTAGTTCCAGAGACATATCTTCAGGGCTTCTCAAATCGTGCATTTTTCAAAAGACTTCTAGGTTTTCTGTATTCAGTTCAACTGAAACAACAGTTGCAGCCTAATACCAAAACATATAATAGTCATCTCAACGAAACAGAGAAAATTCAGGAAACATAAAAGCCGTGGTCCTGTAAAAAATATCAAAGACAGAAAGCTATCATTCAAGAAACTATGGCATGGTTAGTTTCCTAAGGAAATCATCTAATCCACGTAATATTTCAAAGAATCCTTTCATACTTGAGTATTATTCGAAATACATCAAGCTTTCCCAGGTCTGAGGTGCAATTGTGGTGATAGTGTTTGATTACTGACACCGGGTTAAGTTAAGGTTATGTAACAAGAACCAGCACAAATCAGGTATGGGTTTCTCTCATCTGATAATGCCATGTTTTAACCAAATGCAAGGAAGAAGAAACCTTCTAATATGGTGGAAAGTATTCTCAGAAGTTATGGGTGGTCTAGTTTCAGCCAACACCGAGGGAGGAGTTTAGAGAATAGAGACTGGGTACTGGCCAGTAAGATAGTGTACAATTGCCCAGTATATGTAGGTAATACTAAAATGATTGGTTAATGTTTAAAGATTGCATCAACTTTGTAATGCACCAAACCTTTTCAGTCTTTTTTCAAGAAAAAGCAATTCTTTATGACATAAACCATGAGTTATTTGAGGTATACAAAGGAACCCCCATTGACTAACAAATTATCATTTACAATTTACGACTTGGGGAAACCAGCCATCCCACCTTTTTGGATGAGTGTTATAGTCTGATCCCATTTCATCACATCGAAGTTCAGTTTCAAAACTTCAAACATCAAACTTTACTTCGGTTAAGGCATAAAAACTGAAGATACTTTCGCCCGTAAAAAGAAAATTTCGTATACCCAACGCATGTAAAACCGGCATCAGAAAATGATAAGTAGGAGATGAAAACCAAGTCCATTTCACAGAATCCCAAGACTCAAACTTGTACCAGTAGCTCATTGTAGTGAGTCAATTCCATAAAATGTCCAACATTTAACACACAAAGAAACTTCAAAAACATTCATGAATACGTAAATTGATAAGATTAGAGGTTTAGGTGAGGAATTTTAAATACCTAATGAAGGATTTGCCCTTGGAGGGATTATCATCTGGGGATGAATCAAGAGACTTGGAAGCGTAGAGGCCCTCGCTACCTCCATGGAAGAAGAATGCATTTGACTGTTTGATGAAGGCTTCCTTGCGATACTCGTGAATCGAACCACTCGAGTGTACAATTGAATCGAGAATACAGAGAAACCACACTGTAAACCCTAGCCAATACCTTGCGCGTTTCATCTCTTCGTCTGTGCGTTGAACGGACGGCGAGGAGCAAACGCCGAGGGGAAAAGGAAGAAGAGATTGACAGTGAGAGAGAGTGCTCGCTCTAGTAACGTCTAACCTTACTCACACTAATCTCTCTTCAATAATAAAATAAAAAAACCTCACACTAATCTCGTACCCAAAAAGAATAATAAAATAAAAACTAAAATAAAAATACAAAAAGAGTAGAAGTGAAGATGAATTATTACATCTTGCCACGCAGGTGGTAAAATAGACTGGTGTAAAATCTGGTGATCCAAGACTACTAAATAAATAGATTAATTTAAATCAAAGCTATTATTATTATTTTTATTTTTTTATGAGAAAAATGATTAGGTTTTACTATATTTAGCAAGAAAATGACTCTTGTAGATTTTAAAAAGTTAGAAAAAAAGAACATGATGACAACATAGTTTCGATATTCTTTATTTATTTATTTATTTATTTTGAGGAAATAGAGAAGTGCAATAAAATAAATAAGGCAGTCTATAGGGGAGTCAAAAAACAAACACATCAAAATACATAGAGACAGCAACTACTACAACACTAAACACAAAACATTAGCCTACTCCCAAAGCAGGCAGCCTTCCGTCCCCTATATCGTAATAGTTTCGATATTCTTGTAAAAGAATTTCCATTACTTGCTTATTTGTGCATCACACGTTGTACACGTTTGATTAGATTTACGACTGTAAATGAACTGAGTCGTTTGTGAACTATTTCAGACTCGGTAAAGGCTCGTTCAAGTTCGATTTGTGTACTAAAGGAACTTAACCTGAACCTCAATTTTAGGCTCATTTAATAACGGGTCGAACCTGAACATGACAATATTCGACTCGATTAAGCTCGCGAACTTGAAATATGTATGTATATCTCATAAGAATTTCATATATAATCTTGAATGTGTATAAACTTCACATATATAAAGTGAAAATTTTATACTTCACATACATAGTTTTATATATGTATGGACTTATTTATGTACAAAATAGAAATTTTATTTGAAGTTCTAGACTTCAAGACTTGTATGATATGATAAATATCTAATATTTTTCACTCATTAAGACTCGTGAACAAGTTCGAATTCGACTCAAATCCAAGCAAGCTTGGCTAGTCAAATTTTCATTGAGTTCGAGCTCGGCTCCAGTTCGATCAAAAACTTAATAAATAAACTTGAACATTCTAAAGCTCAGCTCGATTCGGCTCCTTTACCGCCTTAGATTCCACAAGAGAGTGGGCTAGTATAGCCAAAAAAGTATTCATTTTGAGAACTTTGTTCATTTTACATGCATTGATTAAGAGCAAATTAAATCCATTTTACCTTTCATGTATCCATAGAACTTGCAAGCCATGTCCATAACACAGGACTAGCTTGAACAAACTAAAGGGGGTGTTTGGAGCCTACTTTTCAGTTTTTCATTTTTATTTTTTTGGCTTTTTGGATTATGGTCAGAATGTGTTTTGAATTTGGAAGAAGTGTTTGGAAGAAATGTGCAAAATGCATTTTGCAGAAGTAGTAGTGTTTGGGAGAACAATGATGAAAATGAGTTATGGATTGATTTTTTACCATTTTGCCCATGTTTATTAATTATGTTACTAATAAATATGTGAACGAATATTATTTTTAGCAAGTTTTTTAAAGTCTAATTGAGAAATATTTTTGTTAACGCGACCCATCCAATTTTGAAATTTCTTTTTTCTTTTATCTTCCTTTTTTTTGGGTAATTGAAATTCTCTCGTACTTAATAATAAATAAGTAAAATAATGATGTGGATTAGTTATTAGGGTTTTTTTATTGCTAAATTCTTTTTTGGCAATTGAAAGTCACCAAGAATGTTCTTATCTTCTATGAAAATAACCATTAAAAAGAAGAACTAATTGCAAAAAACGTAAAAAATTGAGAACCAGCGTGAAATGTACAGGAGGAAAGGAGGTTAAGGTTTATTGAGGGGCAACGTGGTTATTTCCAAAACAAAATAGAGGGCAAAAGGGTCTTTTCCAGTCCACCAAATGTGAGAAGTAGAAACTGAAAATGAGAAAAGCTCATTTGAACCTCTTTTTCACTTTTGCTCTCCATTGTTCAATTTTGAAAGCTCATTTTGAAAGAATGATTTTTGGGTTAGGTGTGCCAAACACCAAAAATGAAAAAAAATAGAAATGGGAAAAGGCAAAAAATAGCTCCCAAACAGCCTCGAATGACTTTCGGGTTAAATTTATTTCATCGTGCTTCGACGACTACTAAAAAATAATATTGAAAACAAATTTTATAACTTAACACGTTACTGATAATAACTACAAACTTTTCCACCCAGTTAATGCTTATAGCTTTACCTTATAACTTTATTTCTGACATTTTCCTTTATGTTTAAAGATGCGATAATGGGAACATGGCATTGGATGATAGGACAATCTACTAATTTTTCCAACAACGGATGATTAGATAATCTGGTAAATGTGTTGCTAAAGCAGATTTTGGTGGATTTATCTATAAGTGGGCATGCCACTTTAAACTTAAAGTTTGGGAAACAAATACTAATCCTATCATTTATTAGAATTCAAGAGTTAGGCACGCTTAATCACTTGACAACTAAAGGTCTCAAAAAGTCTTTTTCACAAGGTTCGACTCTCACTCATATTCTATCAATAAATCTTTCGATCTATACAGATATTTGGGCCAAGTTAATTAAATGGATTTGTGGGTGGTGGGATTGGTCGCCAGATAAGTTCAATGTGAAGAATATACCGAGTTAGAAATTAAGAAACATTATCAATTACCAGACCCAATGTGCAATCTTATTGTCCATTGTCTTATACTATTCCAAAGTCCATCCAGCCATTAACAAACGAGATAAGTGCATTGTTGCTCCTTGTTGTCATGACCTAAAACTCCACTACAAAAATAATGACTTATAAAAAGTTGAGAGATCACTTTCTACATAGCCTATTTTGGCTATTAAGACCATATTCTCTCAGTCTTTTGGATGCCAGTACTGATACAGAAAGATCAAAGATGGGAGCTGTGATTCTTTATCTTGACACCATACTAGTCCCCTTGAGCCTCTTCCTCGCAATAGGCTACCATGCCTTCTTATGGCACAGCTACAAGAACAAGCCCTTTCTAACCACCATAGGCATGCACATGCTGAGGAGAAGATCATGGATCCAAGACATGAAACAGGCAAGGCCTTCTTCATCAA
The DNA here is from genome assembly GCA_036023075.1 of Gaultheria prostrata. Lineage (NCBI taxonomy): Eukaryota > Viridiplantae > Streptophyta > Magnoliopsida > Ericales > Ericaceae > Gaultheria > Gaultheria prostrata. Next base: position 3,797 of record JAXBDA010000135.1, on the reverse strand, counting down.
TTTATTGCTTTCTAGCTAGCGCTACGCATGTAAAATTTTAGTCTATCGTAAATCGCCACATGGGTTGTAATATAAACACGTAAATCTACATATGCACGAATTGGGTAGGAAAAAAAATTTGAGTTTGTACCAAAATTCTTATACAAAAGGACCTCTATCTCAAATTAATGATCTAATAGCTAAGATTTCCCAAAGGAGTTGTAATTTTGAATCGATAACTAAGATTTCCCGAAGGAGTTGTAATTTTGAATATATTGCTCTTAAATCGATCAGAAAGACTAAAATAAGTCCTCTGATGGATTGACTTGGTTGATCCATTCATTTCAAAGCAAACCACGGAATTTTAAAAATGTCAGAGCCACATCATTCTAAGTGGATTTTGTCCACAATAGTCCTATGTTGTAAATCCTTTTCTCATACTAAGATTTTTGGAGATTTCTAATTGAAAATTTGCTTGTTTAAGCTTTGATTTCTTTTACAGGGTGACGATATAAAGGGTATGCTGGCAGTCCAAAGCTTGAGAAACACTTTAATGGGCTCCACACTCACAGCTACAATCTCAATCATCATAACCTTAGCATTGGCTGCACTAATCAACAACACCTATAATGGAAGTCACCTCCTCAACAACAGAATCTTCGGCTCGCAGTCTGGTATGATTCTTATCCTGAAGTACGGCTCAGCAGCACTCTTCCTGCTAGTTAGCTTCTTGTGCAGCTCCATGGCTGTCGGATGCTTGATCGATGCCAACTTCTTGATCAACGCGGTATCAACAGATGGTGATCATGATCAGATCTATTCTGATGCTGCCTACACAGAGAGTATAATGGAGAGAGGGTTCTTGTTGGCAGTTATCGGTGAAAGGGTGCTTTGCATCACGTTTGCTCTGCTTTTTTGGACGCTTGGACCTGTGCCGGTTGCTTTGTCCTCAGTGGCATTGGTTTCGGGGCTTTATGTGCTTGATTTTGATGGAAAACTCCCACTCATCTGTAAGCAAGGCAAAATTTGAAATCCACTTCGGTCACATTCGTTGTTCGTATAAACAGAGGCGGAGCTGTCTAACCCCATTTTGGAATTTTTGGTTTTAGTTTCACATGTGAAGTTTTTTTTTTTTGATAAGGCAAATCTTATTCTACTACTCCTAATCTAGGGGAGTTACCTGGTACAAGAAGTATAGGATGTCCGTCACTTTACTGTCACTCCATTTAACACATATGTGAAATTTCTTGGAAGGTTCCAACATAAAACCAATTGACAATAGGTGGAGTAACTTCTAGAATATATTAACCAAGCTTGGGTGGCTTGGATAGACGATGTGAGATTTAACACTCCCCTCACGTGCAGCCCAGATGCACGTGGAGGTAAGAATTGAAGAGACTGAAAGATTTGACTCGGGTGATAGAGATTTGACTCGGGTGATAGAGATTTGACTCGGGCGATAGAGATTTGACCACATCAGGTGCGGCCACCCAAGACCTAGCTCTGATACCATATTAGATTTCTTGGAGGGTTTCAACCTAAAACTAATTGGCAATAGGTGGAGTAACCTCTAAAATATATTAACCAAGCTTGGGTGGCTTGGATAGGCAATGTTGGATTTAACACTCCCCCTCACGTGCAACCCGGATGTACGTGGAAGTACGAATTGAGGAGATTGAAAGATTTGACTCGGGCGATAGAGTTTGACCACATCTGGTGCGGCCACCAGTGGCAACTCCAGGATTTTCATTCAGCGCTGACAAAAATACAAAGCGTGTCCATGACTGATGAGGGCCCAGTTTGTTGCGTGGAAAGGAGATCGAGGAGAGCCTTGAGGGGAAAAAATAAATTTCTATCTTCAATCTTCAGATTTTCTTCTCCTCGAAATTCATCGCTTGTGGCCCTATTCTTTCATCTTCTTGACACAGAGACAGAGAGATAGAGCAAAGTCCCATTTTACATTTTTTCCCCAAACCCAGTAGTCCACTATTCCATTATATCCTATTATATAAAGCCCACTATCCCATTATATCCCAATAATATAAAGCCCATTATCCCACTTTTATGTTAATGCACGTGATATGTGAGATTAAATTGTGTTTGAGTTTGTTTTGTTTTGTTAGGGCTATAACAAGTTGATTCAAATTTAGTTGAAAATATTTTTTTTAACCTCGCACGAGTAACCCAGCGCTGACAATAGTAAAGAAAATTTGATTTATATCTAAAAAAAATAAAATTCAGTGCATTTTTTGAATCCAGCGAGGTCAAGCGACCTCGCTGGCTATATGGTAGCGTCGCCACTGGCGGCCACCCAAGACTTAGCTCTGATACCATGTGAAATTTCTTGGAAGGTTCCAACCTAAAATCAATTGGCAATAGGTGGAGTAACATCTAGAATATATTAACCAAGCTTCGATAACTTGAATAGGCGATGTGAGATTTAACATGAAATGAAATAACACTCCAGATCAAGAAAAAGAAAAAGAAAAGAGAAGTGGAATAACACTATCATTAAGTAGAGATCTTGGCTCTACCACTACGTATAACACAAGATTGTCTCAAACTCTCTCTATCAAAGACGAGTCTACTAAGAACTCGGTGTTTGTCCATTTTTTTGTAACGCATGATGTTGACACTTGACACCAAATTACTTGCACCTCGACTGAGTTTGGCAAGAACATTTTGTTTTCTGCAAAGATATTGACTAGAAACTCCAAGTTGGCCTATTGGTGAATGCATGCCGCCCTCTCTCTATACCTACATCCTCTGTTCCTCTTTGGTCTGATGAACAAACGGGGCCAATGTGTTTAAGAATGCATGGGCGTCAAAACTTTTTTGTGGAAAAGCTGACAATTTTCTGGTCCATTCTAGGCCCATCATCTTATGGGCCGGCCATATTGAGAGTATGGGCTATACTAATAAGTAACATAACACTCTTAAAAGAAACATTTGCTCTACTAGCGCCGGGCACGTGCTCTGCACGTCCCGCGCTCAATAGCCGTCACCACATTTTAATATCGTCCTCAAAAGATATTAAAATGTTAAAAAAAATCTGCAAAAGATATTAAAATGTTGTTTTATACATTTATAGTAATAAACTAGATAGTGTCTGGTTAAATATTTTAAAATTCGAACTGAATATGCTCTTGATATGTGATCTCATAAAATCGAAAGTGTTGGGTATAGAGTATTACGTACCGGGCGTGTTTTATTATCAATCTGACTAGTATCAATACAACGAAATTGTGCACCAATTAATACGGTATGGTACTTATATGCGATATTATTGCTCATTAGTTCAACTCTCACTTCAACAAACCTAAATTAAGGTATATGTTGAAACCAAAACCATCACGAATATTAAAAATAACACGTACAATCATGTATAGTATAGGGTCTGCATTATTATTAATCTGCCCAATATCAATACAATGAAATTGTATTATAATTGTGACAGTATTTCAAAAGGATTTTAAAACTACGTTGTTCGATCATTGGCTCAAATTCAACTTTCACTTCAATAACATAAATTAAGATAAGATGGGGTAATATTGAAATCAAAACCATCACATCATAATGTTTTAAAAAAACACGTCCAAATTGGCAAATCAGAGAATGGGATTTCCTTGGTTGTTAGCAAGCCCAACAAACTCCTTAAATTGGCTCACATCCCTATTTTAGGGAGCCAAATCCCAATATTAGGCTCCAACAAACTCCCTAAACCCCTCCCTAAAATACAAAAATGAATAGTGCCTCCCTAAAAACCCCCCCATTTAGGGAGGCACTATTCACTCCCTACCCATTTTTTTATTCTTTCT